>JARHVA010003169.1:0-65000 GCA_037957365.1 Torreya grandis
AGGCATGGTTTTACTTTCTTCCAGTAAAAAAGCATTAGAAACATGTTTAAAAAGTAACTTATTCTTCATTTATATTCTAAAAATTATAAACATTATTTCATAGTGACACATTATTCATTCAAGTAACCTATTCTTTATTTATATTCTAAAAATATAAACATGTTAGCATAGTAACACATTATTCATTGTAACTTATATCTATCTTGATATAAAGATAATTGGTGCTAAATTTTAAAGGAACATAAAGATGATGACAAATAGTTTAAGTTATAAATTAGGTGTTATTTTTAACTTCCTACTAATTTTATTTCTCAATAGATAATTATTCTTTTTATAAAATTTTGAAAAACATATCACTTTTTAAAAGTGATAAGTCAAAAAGGAATATGTGATTACTAAATATTCCATCAGTGGAACAAAAGAATTTTGAGATAATTTCTCCACTAGGGTTTCATATGTTAACCTTAGGTTTTTTCACTCTTTTCAAGCCTATTTGAATAATATTATTGTGGGATATTTTATACTTTATCATATATAAATTAAACACTAAAACTACCCTTTAGGTGGGTAAGTTATTTATAAATGGTTCTCAACTAGCCTATCATAAATATTGTTGTATACTATGAGGAGAATGAAACCAAATCCAGCCTAAATTTTTTTCTTAAATTATACCATGAGGTAATGACTCTATTAATATTCCTTAGTGGGTGATACCTACATATCCACTACTTGGAAAAGGGTCTCAAATTGATGTAGTTCTCTATTAATGTGTTGGTTGTGTGTGAAAAATGGTTTGATGTGTGGAAAGAAATTACAATGGTGACCTAGCTTGTAACCTGAGAAATATTACTCATGGTATGCTCCTTCTAAAATTTATACTTGTATATGGGTTGTCCTTATGATTGATATTGAAATAGGAAATAATATGGAAGCTTTGTTCACTTAAATTTTTGATTGAACACTTTTGGTAAGTTGCCTTGTGAGTGATATAAAATTGCTTGGTCTATGATAGGTATCTATGAATGAGGATTGATCATGCACATATACCAATCCCTTATGGAAATATATTGTATTGAATAAATTATTCCAACCATAGGTACACATTATAATTTATATTTTTTATTAATTTAAGGCACTAGACATTTGTGTTAGCATAGGACACTTATATGTTTGTAGGCGTCTGATTGGGATACAAGTGTCCAAGAAGTTAGAAAATAAATATAGGTCCAAAACTTTTATAAGATGATACTAATAATGTTAATATCATTTTTAGAATTATATAAGGATTGTGTCATTACAATCACATTGGTTGGAATAAAAGATATAAGCAATTTGGCATAGAGAGATAGTGTATATGAGCCTTTCAATAGCATGAGGTCTAAGAAATAATAGGTAAAACCATGATAGGTATTTACCAAGTGTATAAGAATGATGTGATATAAAATTCATATTTAGTTTATACATCTACAACATAATTATGTGTGATTGATAGATAGATGGATACCATATACTTAGATTGATCCTACATATATTCAAATGGAACTGTGACTGTAACTAATTAGGGTCATGATCATAAAAATGGGACATGATCATTTGTTACTACTATCTTCTACTATTTTATTTAATCCTTAACATAAAATATGTAAAATTAGGGAATAAACACATATTTCTATTTAAAACACACGTGTATGAAATTTTTATCTTTAGATGCATGTAGATGACATACAAATGACTTACCCAAAGTTAAAACTCTAATAGGGATTTTAATAGCTAAATTTTTGAAAAGAGAAAAGGGAGAGCGTAATTGTTTTATTTTATCTGAATCACTCCATGATGATTGAAATTTGATTAGGTATCTAATACTTTGAATAAGGAAATCAAGCCCACATAGTTCTTCCACTTAAAGTGCTTTGAGTGATTGTGTTATTTATGTTACATTTATGCATCTAGAGATGGTTTGAATACTTGATAATTATTTTCTTTGAATTATATAATATAACCTATTGTCTTGCCTAAGGACTACTTCAAATCATTAGAATCAAATATGGAAATAATAGGGAAACTTTTCTTAGTGTCAAATAGTGTAAAAATGCCTCAATATTAAAATTTCCAAGTGATAAAATGTGTGACTTAGATGTGTCTTAATATCAATCCAAAAGGAGAAAATCTCATGATACCCATCCTAAAAATGCATACCAAACTATAATGGAGGATAAAATTTTGAAAAGTATATGTTACTAAGGTGAAGGACAGGATCAAACAATATGGGTCAAGATTGAATGCCACTATTGACCCATGTTGGTTGCTATTGTCCTAAAGGGTAACTTATGAAATTTAAGATCTAGGATGTACACACAGATGCTTATAGAGGTTTTAAGAAATTAAGAAAAAAATTTAAGGTGTGAGATAATAACTTATAAATGGAAAGGTATGTATGTGTACTTAAGGAAGGGAAAGGTGGTAAAATAGATCCAAATTAAGTGTTCAAGTAAATTAGAATAAAAGTGGGCCAAAACTATCATTATTAATCATTTATGACCAAATTTGAGTAACTGAAAAACCCTAAGGACCATGTTCCCACCTTGGCATTATTATTTCTTTAATAGTTCTCATATGATTTAATTTAGTGGCATTTGGCACATTCAAACACAAATTTGACCAAGTATAGAACACATATTATAAGTTTTAGGGTACATGGGTATATGGTTTTATTATTAACTCAACCTAAGTTAGAAACTTAACTAAATGGTTAGGGTTTGGGATAAGGTAAATATTATTTTGAAAATTTGAAGCCATCATTGTTGAACATGGTCGACGTGGTTGGGGTGAAGCCCTACCAAATGTTTGAGCCACTTAAGCATGCATTAAGTGAATAACTTGAATGTGGCATAATTATGGCATGGTATTGGTTGAAGAAAATGTACAGGGAAATATTTTTTACATAGTTAATTTTTATGCTTTGATTTGATTTAGGTTGCATTTATTATTTTACCCATTTAAACTTCCATTTTTTCATTCATTCACATTGTGGGTTTTTATTGTAAACTTGTAATTCAGCGTTTGTATATTAAAAAATAGTATTTAACTTATGTATTTGAACTATGATGTTATTCCATGAATGGTGGTATAAGTGAATGTCCATGTGAATATTTGGTCCTATAATCATGTTGAAAAAGAAGATGGTTAGTTATAGACTATGGGGAATTTTTTTGGATGAGATTGGGAGGTCATGGAAGAAAGAGAGAGAAAAATAAAAAGACTGTGTGGGACAAAGGGGCACCTATGACCACTCAAATCCATTTTTTTTCTTTGGTTTATGAAATTCCATTCATTTTAAACTCATTTTGGGTTTTTAATGTTTAATGTAAATATTTTATAATAGTTAGTATGCATGGTTTGGATGTTTAAGTTGCACATAGAGGCAATTTAGAAAATGATATTATTGAAAAATGGGTTTATATATCTCATTTATGCATTATTTAATAAATAATATCTTGGGGTGGTTAGTATTTTCATTTGAATTTTAGTTATTGCATGATGTACAAAATATATTTTTACCTTTATCTATATGTGTATTAGAAATGGTTAACCTTATGTTTTAGATTTGTAACTTTACTTTTTTTCCTTCCTATAAGAAGTATGTAGAAAGATGAAATGAAACAAACCTTTAATTATTGTAAGAGATATATGCATTAAAAAGATAATGAATATAGTTAAATTTATAATACATTCCTTCCCTACCTTTTGAAAAAGTTGGGAAATGAGTAGAAGGAGTGTATGATGCAAATTTGGATTTCCCATGGGAATAGAATGCATATAGTGATAGAGGTAGGAATATTTTCATTTAGTATTTCCCACCTCATTTTATTTTGGAATTGTTGAGACTATTAAATAAATTATTGATATAATTAGTTAAACTAAAACCTTAAATAATTTCCTATGTGGTGGTTAAGATAATCTATATGTGCAAAAAGGAGGTTGAATTATTTAATTTAGGTGGGTAGGTGTATTGTTATCTTGTTCAACCTTCTCCCCTCCCTTATTTTATTTATTTTACTTAGTTTCTTAAGTCAAGTTGAGTGTTCTTAAAATTTACAACTACATAATGAATGGTTTGGTATATTCTTAGAGATGTATTCATTTGTACGGATACACAATTGGTCATTTTACACTAATTAAATATGGAAGGCAATTTACAGCTTAATTCTAAAATAGAATTTTTTTATTAATCTTGAATTTTTTTAGAAGACATGGATATATAGACACTTAGATCATTAAATCTTATACATTGGAATTATTACAATAATAAATATGAATTGAAAATTATCTAAAATCATGGAAAGACTAGAAGGACTCATACTTTGCATTACAGGTCAAGCATTCACAAAAATTGACAAAAATATGTCAAGTGCTCACATGAGTGAAATATTGACATTTCCTCATCAAGGTTAACAATGTGCTTGATGAAAAAGGGCATGAGACACAACATCTTGTTTCATTTAAATTTTACCATTTCACATAACTACATCATGCCATAATCCCATGTCATAATGGGTATGTATAGAAGCCCATCCAATAGGTGTTGGATTAAAAATACTATTTGAGGGGCATCTTCATTTCACATAAGTTTGAAAATACTTAGTTTAATTTTACTTATAAATGACTTTATTGATTGTACTTGAATGGGTGATAATGATAGTGTAAGATTTATTTAATAAATTCAATTAACAACCTTGGAAACATTATTTATATTGATATTGGAATTTTTATATAAATACATTTAATTACTAAGTAATGATGAGTCATATTTAATTGGTAGGAATTTAGTTGTTCTATGTAAGCAAAATTAAGTTTCTATATTATTGAGATTCATGATAATTTGAAATATTCTCTTTTGGGTAATGAAATGATTATTATATGAATGAGTCAAAGTGACATTTTGTTGATAAGTACTACATTTATAATTGATGATTCAGTCAATTATGGGATTAAAAGATATTTATTACAAATATGTTTTTATAAATTTAAAAAATATATAATAAAGGTAGTTTAGACTTGTAAGTCTACCTTGAATGCATAGATGTTAAGTGGATACTTAGTAGTCTTGATTGCATTTAATGGATTATTGGAGTAATGTTCACTTCTATATTTCAATCAATTTTAGTATGTTGATTGGAAAGAGGTAATATAATGAAGTATATTTACTATGATGAGAATTCCTTTCTCACAATATTGTGTTGATATAAATCATTCATTAAATTTTGAAAAAGAATAAACATGATGTTGTTTTCACAAGAATGTACTTATTTAGAGGAATTTGAATGAAAATAGACTTAAATGAATCCTTGAGAGAATCAATGCAATAAAAATGTAACATGTTGAGTAATTTATTGTAGAAGTCCTTAATAATAGGCTTTAACTTTTAGGTTTGCCTACTAATATGAATGAAAAGGGGTTCAATTCCATTAATAATTTGAATTAGATATAAATAATAATGTGGTTAATTTAATAATGAAGTGGAGTCAAATGTATGTTTTTTTTAATGAATTGAATCAAAATTAACCTAATCTCTTAAGTATAAAATTAAAAGTCATTGGTGGGTACAAACAAGACCCTTTAAATCTAACAAATAAATGATATACTAAGTGATAATTGAATATGAACTTATATAAATTTCTAATAAGGAAAAGGCCTCTAAAAATATTAATAAATAATTTAAATTGAAGTTTTAATAAGAAGGTAAAAAAGAGGCACAATGGAATCCTTTGCCTTTAGACTTATGGGATCGATGTTGTGAACACAAACTTAACAATGATAATACAAAATCAGAATAAAATAATAAAGATTTTAATATGATTTTTTCTTTGGATTTTTTTATTGAATTAAGATAAGAGTATCAAGATTGGTTTATTTAAATGACTACCCCAAATGATGTATTCATGTATAAACATATGCAATGGTTAAGGTAAGAGTTAAATGAGGGCAGGGATAATTTACTTCATGAAACCCTAATGAAGTTAAGTTATGTCAATTACTAATGAATTGAATACATAAAATATTTCTTTAATCCCATATTATGAGGTGTTAAATCATAGACCTTAGTGAATTAAAAAGGAACCAGATAATGGTCGCAAACAAATGAAAATATCAATCAATCCTAGAAATAATGTTATTGGCATGAGTCAATTGAGGGAATAAAATGAATAAAAGGGTCAACTATCCTAGTTAGATGCAAATACTATGATGTTATTCAAATAAAGACTACAAGACTATTTAAAGCAAATATACTACATGTCATTTGAAATAAAATCTAATGGGTGTTACACGTTTGAAATGTGATCGCTAAACTAGTTATTACATCTAAGAATGAAGGTTTATCTAAACCAAATGTTAATGACAACAAGTTGAACTTGAGTAAAAAATGATAATGACTTTTTGTGTATGGGGATGGGAATGAAACCCCATTTTGGGGGTTTCTACACTTCACATGGAAGACTCCTCCTTATGAATATTCTCTTGTGAAATGTTTGAGGTCTTGTATAATCCTCACAAATATTCTTAGTGTAATATATTTGTTAGTGAATTGGTGGTTTAGATTTTGTGTTTTCAAGAGTTAAAGTTGTATTAGTTATTTTGTAGACTTCTCTAAAATGTATTTGGTCAGATGTTATACAATATCCACTTTGCATAAAGGATGGTTGTGGTGGAGTTAGTAATTTTATTTACCTAAAATTTGATTCATTAATTTTTACATCAAAATAAGACCCATCACATAGGTTATATGTGTCACCCTTAACATTGATGGCCATTCTTTGGGTCTTATAAATGTCTATGCACCTAATTATGGAGAAAAAAGAGAATAGTTATGGTGATGGTTGGCTAATAATTTACCTTTTAGCAACTAGATTAATTGTGGTGACTATAATATGGTTAAGTTCCTCGAGGATAAATATGATGCCCTAATGATATATTGGTGTGTAGGAAAATGTGAATCATGGTTTTCATTTATTCCAATAAAAAACCTTAGAAACATGTTTAAAAAGTAACTCATTTTTTATTTATATTCTAAAAATTATAAACATGATAGCACAATAACACATAATTCATTGTACCTTATATCTATCTTGATATAAAGGTAATTGGTGCTAAATTTCAAAGGAGCATAAAGATGATGACAAATAGTTTAAGTTGTAAAGTGGGTGGGATTTGTACTTTCCTACTAAAATTTAGTTCTCAATAGACAATTATTATGTTAACATTTTGAAAAACATAATCCTTTTTTAAAAGTGAGATGTCAAAAAGGAATATGGGATTTGATCCAAAGGATCCCCATAAAATGATCAGATAATTCAAATTTTGAAGAAAGAGATGATATATCAATATGTTGAAAGGACAATTTTTGTAATGTAAAAAAATTACACAAGGAAAAAATTATGGAGATTAAAATTTTAATTGCATCGGTCTTCAACAAGTGAGAAGGTCAAAATAGACCCTATTATTTACTAGCTCGGGGCCCTTAGCCAAGATCGACTCACTCTTTTATTGAAGGGGGGTCTTTTGTCACTGTATTTTAGTCTCTTTATATTGGAATTAAATATATGTTTTTATGGTTATAGATGTGGGATTATCTAGCCAATAATGCCACACTTCCACCCATAATATTTATAAATCATTCTATTTAATTACCACCAATATATTTTAATATATCCTTTGCCACATATTCCCACATTACCCCATTGTGATAATTCATTATCAACCTAAAGTTGAATGGTTATTATCCATTGTAATAATATTTATTAAGAGATACATGTGTACATATTCTAAGATATGTGAAGTTTATTTTATCCATGGTTTATTCCAACCACCAAATATCCACTTGGCATTGACTCACATGCAAGTCCCTCCTTCCACATTGTCCATGTGGCATCATATGGGATCTCTATCCTCAATTGAGATGTCCAATGCAAAACTATTGGAATAGAACCCAAGTTTAGGTAAAACAAAAAGAATCATACCTAGACAATGCCAAAAGCATTGAGAAATATAAATAGCAGTGATGAATTTACATAAGGGATGGAAACAAGTGATTATTGGAGACAAAGAATAATCTAGATTGTATAGGTAGTAAAGGATGTTTGTTGAATTGAGGAAGTCTATTTTGTATGCATAGATAGATTATGTGGTAAAAAAATGCTTATTATATCACTTAAAAGAATGTTTTAATTATTCTTATGGGTTTTGATTGATCAAAACACTCATAGAGTGGACCCAGGGATGTAGCCATTTGGTGAAACCCATAAATAAATCTTTTTGTGTCATTATTATTATTTTCTATGCTATCTGAATGTTTTTTTTTTCAAAATTAAATTAGTGAATTTTTAAAACTGATTTGGGTTAAATTAAGATAAATTAGATTTTATCATTCACTTATAATCTAATCCAAGTATACTATAAAGTTTTATAACTTGGTTTTGGATTAGTTTGGTATCAAATCCAATTATCAAGACTGTATAACATTGTTTGGAATTTGTAGTATAGTTTTTTATGTTAACTAGATATAAATCAAGATGTGGTGAAGGATAACTTGCTAGGTTTGATCTTGTAATTGGTATAAGACATGCAAGCCAGTAGTCAACTATGGGAGTTGATATGTCTGAGGCATAATTCCAGCATGTTTTCCTTAGCATGAAAACTATGGTTGAGGAAATATATGAGGAATGTAGGAAGGAGAAAGCAAAGGAAGATAAAGATGAAAGAGAAGAAATTCTTCTCTCACCTTCCAAGAAGGATCCTTTTTTGTAAATGGTAAAACTATCCCACACTTGAAATTAGATGTTAAATTTAATTTTCCAAATTATAATGGTGAGCTAAGTGCAGAGAAATTAAATAACTAGGTCAAGTAGATTGAGATATATTATAGGATTCATAATATTGATAGTGAGGAAGACAAAATTTAGTTGTATACTCTCTGTATGAGTGGCATAACACTCATCTGGTAGGAGAGTAAGATTCAGGAGGATCTCAAACAACTTGGTAAGGTGATTTCCTCTTAGAATGATTTTTTTCTAAGCTAAGAAAAAAAATATCCTTTGGGTTATATGCAACAAACTACTATGGATTGGAAAAATTTAAGACAAAATAAAGGTTAGAGTGTACAATACTATACTCAAGATTTTATAAAAAAAGGCATTAATTTTAGGCATTCCTCTTTATAGTTTAAAAACATTGTTGAAGTATATTGGAGGTAGCTATTTGAAACATACTATTCTCATGTTTAGTCCTTATAACCTTGATGAAGTCTATGTGTAAGCTACCTACATGGAATCCATGGGTAAGATGACCAAGGAAGGCTATAGAAAGAAATCTCATAAGCCATTTGAAAGCAAAGATAAAGGTAAAGGAAAGGGTAAGAGTAAATCTACTTACATTGTTAAGAAAAAATAAGGAAAACCATTTTGTGATCATTGTAAGAAGAGCCATGATGAGTCTAAGTGTTAAAAACTCCATCTAGAACTCAAACCAAAGAGGTTATATAATAATAAGGAAAATAAGGCTAATGTTATGGTTCAATAGGGCCTAAGATTAAATTCTGGTGATGAAACAAAGGTGACAACCATGGGTCTGCAAGGTTTAACTTCTTCCTCTTCCAACACTAAACCTTATGTTATTTATTCTTCTTATAAAAACAAATATAAGAATGCTAAAAATAAAAGGTATGGGCTTCTCCACATTAGAGTTATATCTAAACATACTAAAATAGACACTCTTTTTGATAGTGGATCACAAGCTAATCTTATTTATGAAGAGGTTGTTCAAAAGTTAGGACTCAAAACTAAACTACATCCAAAACCATATCCTTTGGATGGGTGTGTGATGATGCAAAATTGTAGGTCATAAAAACATATACCGTGAGGTTTGTTATTACTTCTAAATTCATTGATTAAGTAGAATTAGATGTGGTTCCTTTGGATAACTATGGAATTGTTTTGGGTAGTCCTTACTTATATGATAGAAAGGTAATATTTAATAGAGAAGATAAAAAATATGTGTTTGTAAAAGATGGGATTGAATACAAAGTAAGAGCCCATCATGTTAAAGACAATTTGACTCTTGTTTCTATAGGGCAAATGAAAAGACTTGTAAACTCAAGTAAGAATTTTGTTCTCATGATTGTAAAATCCAAGGATGATGAAAAATCCAAGTCCTTAGAGGATTGTGATACTAAACATAAGTTTGAGATAGAAAGGATTATTTCTAACTACAATGGTGTTTTTCAAGAGACACAAGGTTTACCTCTTAAGAGGGAAATTCAACATGAGATTCAATTGTAATAGGATGCCTCTCTTCCTAACATTAGCATGTATAGGTTTTCCATAGGAGAGAAAGAAGAAATAAATGAGCAAGTGATGGAGTTACTTGAGAAAGGTGTCATTCGGCCAAGTACCTCTCCATGTGGTTCACCTATTATTTTGGTACCAAAAAATGATGGTACATAGAAGATGTGCATGGACTTTAGAGCTTTGAATAAAATAACAATTAAAACCCACTACCCTCTTCCTCATATTGATGATTTATTAGATCAATTAAAAAATGCAAAGTATTTTACTAAGTTAGATTTGAGAAGTGGTTATCACCATGTAAGAATAAGTAACAGTGATATTTGGAAAACTAATTTTAAAACTAATCAAGGTCTTTTTGAGTGGCTTGTTATGCCTTTTGGGCTTTGTAATGCACCTATCACATTTATGCAGGTTATGAATGATGTGTTAAGACCATTTTTGGATGATTTTGTAATTGTGTACTTAGATGATATTTTAATCTTTAGTAACACATGGGAAGATCATCTTAAACACATCAGGAAAGTTTTAGATACTTTGGAAAAAGAGATTTTTTTTAAATATGTCAAAATGTGAATTTGCAAAAACATCTTTGGTTTATTTAGGCTATGTTGTAGGGAATGGTTTACTAAAAATAGACCCTATAAAAGTTTTAGCCATAGTAAACTGGCCAAGGCATAATAATGCAACAAAAGTTATAAGTTTTCTTCAAGGAGTTCAATTTTGTAGAAAATTTATTGCTAACTTTTCTTACATTGCATCTCTTTTACATGTTATAACAAGTGTTAAGTAGGTATTTATATGAGGAGTAAATCATGAAAAATATGTCAATACTATAAAACAAAAGATAAGTACAACCCTAATTTTTGCACTTCCTAATTTATGAAAATCTTTTGAGATAGAAACTAATGCTAGTGGATATGCAATGGGGGCAGTGTTGTTGTAGAACTATAAATCGGTGTGTTTTCATTCAAAAACCTTTACAACTGTGATAAAAATTTATCTTGCTTATGATAAAGATATGTATGCTTTGGTGTAGAGTGTGAAAAAGTGGAAACACTATTTGATGGGCACAGTGACAATCATCCATATGGATCATCAACCTTTGTAGTATCTTCAATCACAATTCAAGCTACAAAAATCATGAAACTTTTGATGGATGGGATTTTTGTAGCAATTCCATCTTGTTATAAGGTATAAAAGGGAACACATAATAAGGTTGTTGATATTATTTTTAGACCTCCTAATATAGCATCTACTATTTTACAACATAGTCCTTTTGTTAATGAAATCTATAAAGAACAATATGATAGAGATGTTGAGTTTAGGGATATCTATGAAGATTTGATAAATAGTAAATCAATAGAATCATTTGAATATCATGTACATAGTGGAATGTTATATCATCTTGGGAAAATATGTATTCCATAGGATGAGAGAGTTCATATGATTAGAGAAGCTTACACTTTCTCTTATTTCAAGTCATTTTGACATTGGTAAGACAATTACATAGTTATAAAGATATTGTTATTGGCCTCATATGATTATAAATGTATCTAAGTATTTCAAAGGTTGTATTATTTTTATTACAAGTAAACCTAGTAATTGGAAGTTAGGATTGTATACACCTCTTCATGTTCCTAACCATCCTTGGGAAATTATTTCTATGGATTTTGTAGGAGGTTTACCTATGTCATGAAGAAAACATGATTATTTGTCTATGGTTGTGGATAGGTTTATCAAAATGCATATTTTGGTCCCTTGTATGAAATAGGTTATAGGCGAGGATACTACACATTTATTCTTCAAAAATGTTTGGATCTATTTTGGGTAACCCATTTCTATTGTATCTGATCATGAATCTTGATTTGTCAGTGAGTTCTGGTCAGCTTTATGGGACTTGATGGATACTAAGCTAAAGAAAATCATAGCATTTCACCCAAAAATTGATGGGAAAACATAAGTAGTCAACCAAACGGTGGTACATCTACTCAAGGGGTATTATGGTAAACATCCTAAATTATGGGATGAACATTTATATTATGTGTGACATTATTATAATTATGATTTACATTCTTCTAATTTAAAGTCTCCTTTTGAGACTTGTTTTAGTTATTTGCCTAAGTCTCTTTAGACTTCTCTTTTGGAAAATAATTTAACTCAATGGTGGATGGAAATAGTGATGTTGAGAAGGCTAAAATGTTCATTCAGAAAATTTAGATGATTTAGAAAGTTGTTCAAGAGTAGTTGGAGAAGAGCCAAGCTAAATATAAGGCTAAGCACAATAAACACCAAGTTGATCATCAATTCAAAGTTGATGATCAATTTTAGATTCACATTAGCAAGGAAAGACTGAAAGGTGAAGGTATAAAATTAAAACCAATTAGGAATGGTCCATTTCGGATTTTGGAAAAGATTGGTTCAAATGCTTTTTGATTGGATTTGCCTTCTTATATGCAAATTTATTCAGTGGTTAATGTGGAAAACTTGAAATTGTATGAACCTCCCATGATCATGGATCAAGATGAGGTTATTCAAGTTCCTAATGTTGATGATTTTTCTCCTAAATCTCTTTATGAGTTGCATGAAGATGTTATTATTGACAATAAAACTAGGATTGCATGAAGAGGTATTGTTAAATATCTTCATGTTGGTTTGAAACGAATGCATCCAAATAAGGAAAAATGGATGGAAATCAGAAAGGTGATGGAAAAATACTCTCACTTGGTTGATAATTAAGGTAAAATTTGGAGGTCCAAAAGCTCTCAATGGAGAGGAATGATCCATATGATCCCCACAAAAGTTTCAATCAGATAATTTAGGATTTGAAGAAAGAGATGATGTGACAATATGTTGAAAGGACAATTATCATAATGTAAAAAAATGACATGTAGAAAAAATATATGGATATTAAAAGTTTAATTGTGCCAATATTTGACAAGAGAGAAGGTCAAAATGGACCCTACTATTTACTGGCTAAGGGCCCTCAGCTAGGTTTGACTCACTCTTTTATTAGAGGGGAGTCTTTTACCATCATATTTTAGTCTCTTTATATTGGAATCAACTAGATGTTTTTATGATTGTAGATGTGGGACTATCTGGCCAATAATGCCACACCTCTACCCATAATATTTTCAAATCATTATATTTAATTTCCATGAATATATTTTAATGTATCCTTTACCACATATTCCCACATTATCCCATTGTGATAATACATTACCAACTTGAAGTTCCATGGTTATTATCCACCATAATAATCTTTCTTAAGAGCTTCATGTGTACATTTCCAAGATAGGTGAAGTCTATTTTATTCATGGTTTGTTCCAACCACCAAATCTCCACTTGGCATTGACCCACATGCCATTCTTGGTGCCAAACACACTCTATGCATGGATTGCCACATGGACAGCATGGAAGGAGGCACTCACATGTCTTTATAAGACATATTTAGATGGAATGTGACTCAAGTTAAATTACCAAACTCACCTTTCTCCTCATCAATATGGGATCTTTATCCTCAATTGAGACATCCAACATAGAATTTTTAGAACAGAACCCAAGTTTGGGTAAAATAAAAAAATCATACCCAGTCAACACCAAAAGCATTAAAAAATATAAACAATAGCATTGTATTTACACAGGGGGTAAAAATAGGTGAATATTGGAGATAGAGAATAATCTAGATTATATAAGTAGCAAGGAACATCTATTGAATTGATTATGTCTATTTTGTATGCACAAATAGATTATGTGGTACATAGTGTTTATTGGATCACTCAAAAGAATTTTGTAATTATTCTTATGAGTTTTAGTTGATCAAAACACTCGTAGAGTGGACCCAAGGATGTATCCATTTGGTGAACCCCATAAACAAATCTTTATGTGTCATTATTATTATTTTTATCTACTTTATGAATGTTTTTTTCATTTCTATAATTAAATTACTAAATTTTCAAAACCAATTTGGATTAAATTAAGAGAAATTCCATTAGTGGAACAAAAGAATTTTGAGATACTTTCTCTGCTAGGGTTTCATATGTTGACCTTAGGTTTTTTCAATCTTATGAAGCCTATTTGGATACTATTATTATGGGAGTTTTTAGACCTTATCATATGTAAATTTAACATTAAGACTTCCCTTTAGGTGGGTAAGTTATTTATAAATATTTCTCAATTAGCCTATCATAATTATTATTGTATACAATGAGGAGAATGATGCCAAAGTGAGCTTGAGTTTTTTTCCCACAAGTATTACCTCCTAAATTTATTTATGTTATTTAAAATGTTAATTTCTTTGAACTAATATTTATATGGTATGAAAATCACTATTTTATTTCCTATGCTTTCAATCATATCATCTTTGAGAACTCTTCCCTAACTTAGATTAAGAACCATTAGGAATCTAATGGGATCAAGGTGAGAGGGATTCAAAATTTCACCAAGGGTGTTTTTTGGTATTATATTAAGTAAATGTTACTTCTTTAAGATTCAATTTCCATGTCTAGATGTTGGTTCATGCAGAATACCTTGATGGTTTTATCTTGTTAGACTCAAGACTTTAAAGTGTTCAAGTAGGCCTCCCACAAAATCCCTGTTTGGATTGAGTTACCTTATTTCCCAGTCTCATTTTGGGCCTTTAGGGCTTGAGCCATATAAATCTTTGGGTATGTGATTTGTAATGAGATAGACCATTTTTACTTAACTCAACCAAACAAACATGTTTGTGTCAAGGTTTACCTAATAAAATAATTAAAAGAGTCTATCAATATTAAGATAAGCACTAAATTATTTTCATAGGTCACCTATATCAACTCTTCAAACACATCTTTTAATTTCTAATCCCATAACCATATGATTTATGATCACCCCCTTATAGACACCCATACTCAAAGTAATATGTCAAAAATATTCCCACTAAAGAGTAAGTTATGGAAAAAAATAATGATAGTTGGACTAATGTTTTTGATAAAAAAATAGTCATAGGGAATATAAAACCATAAAATGGATAATATAGTCTTGAATGGAAAAACCTCACTAGATTTTTAAAATGGTTGATAATGTTCTCCCTAATCCAAAAAATGTCCCTCAAGTCCAATCCTCTCAGATATACCTAAGACCCAAGTTTCTTAATATAATCATATGCAAATTATTATTTTGAGTTTTAGAAACTCAAAATAAAATGTTTTGCATTCTAGGAACTCATCCAGTCAATGTCATGATGGTGTAAATTACCATGGGGAGAGAATTTGGATAAGTGTCTCTTCTTTTCATTGGAGGATTACATTTTTCCAAATCAATAGTTTCTCTTAAGCATCTAACTTGCAACTCTAGCATTCGAGTAAGGATTTAAGGATGATTAGGAAAAAATTCACATAGAGGACTCTTCCTCATGAGTATTTTATCATGTAATGTTAGAGATCTTTTAGGATCCTCATGAAAACTTTGTGTGATTCATTTTTTCAATAATTTGGTGGTTTAGATTTTTTGTGTTTGCAAGAGGTTAAAGTTGAAGTATTTCTCTTATAGAATTGTATGAAATGTATTTGGTAAGATACCACACAATACTCCACCTCACATGAGGATGGTCAACATGGTGCTAGTTTTTTAATTTCTCAAAAAATTCCTCATCTAGTTATTGCATTGGGATAACACTCATTACATCATTTAATTTGGGTCACGATTGACATTGATGGCCATGTATGTGCATGTATTAATGGCATAGAAAGAGCATATTATGGTGATGGTTGTCCTATAATTTACCTTTTTTAATTAGAATATTTGTGTTAAATTTAATATGGTTGAGTCCCTAAGGATAAATATGGTGACCTATCTATGTGATGGTACATGGTAAAATGTGATGCATGGTTTTACTTTGTTCTAATAACAAACATTAGAAACATATTAACAAAGTAACACATCCTTCATCTTTCTTTTAACAATTAGAAACATGTCAAAAAAGTAAAACATTATCCATTTTACCTTCTATCAATCTTGATATAAAGGTTATAAATGTTAAATTTTAAAGGAGCATAAAGATGATGACATATAGTTCAAGTAGTAAAATATGTGGGATTTATACTTTCCTACAAAAATTTACATCTTAACAAATAATTATTAATTTTTTTACCTTTGGAAAAATAATCACTTTTGAAAAGTGAGATGTCAAAAATGAATAGAGAATGACACAATAATGTCATCACTAGAATCAAAAAAACTTGAGAAAATTACTTTGATAGGGTTTTGTATGTTGGCCTTAGGTTTTGAATTATTGTCAAGACTCTTTAGATGCTACTATTGCAAGAGTTTTTAAGACTTGATCGCATTAAATTCCACACTAACACCACCCTTTGGGTGGGTTAGGTCTTTATAAATGGTTCTTAACTATAATGTCATAGCTATTGTTGCATACTACAAGGAGAATGGTGCCAAAAAGAGTTCAAATGTTTTTTCAAAGTATACAAGGTAATGACTATGTCAATCTCATCTATCTTCTAATTTTATTTTAAATGTTGTTGTTATTGAACTAATATTTATATGGTGTGAAAATAACCATCTAATAAATTATTTTGTCAGTCATATCCTCTCTAAGGAGCCTCTCCAAAATTTGTACTAAGAACCATTAGGAATTTAATATGATCAAGGTGGGAATGATTCAAAATTTCACCAAAGATTTTTTTTCCTTTAAGGAGCTATCGAATGTGCAAGTTTTGCTTACCAAGTCCAAATTATGGTTCTTATGGAATAACTTGATGGTTTTATCACATTAGACTTGATATTTTAAATTATTTATGTAATCCTCTATTAAATTCCCTATTTGTGTCATGTTACCTTGTCTCACAGTCCCATTATGAGCTTTTAGGGTTCAAATCATGCAGCCATTGGGCATGTGATTTGTAATGAGATAGACTATTTTTAATTAACTCATTTCTTACATAAAAAATAATTGAAAGAGTGTATTGATATTCATATAGGGACCAAATTATTTAAGTATAAGGTCATTTATATCAACCTTCTAAATATATATTTTTATTTCTAATCCCTTGACTATAGGATTCATGAGTGCTCCCTTGTGACTCAACCATGCTTAAAATAATCTACTAAACTTATTTTCACTGAAAATCACACTACAATAGAAAATAATGATGGTTGGACTAATGTTTATAATAAAAAAATCCAAAGGGAATACAATCCCTAAAATGGCTTATATATTTTCAAAAGGAAAAACCTCAAAAAACTACAAAAAGGGTTGAGAATGTTCTCCATCCCCAAAACTTTGCCCCTCAATTATAACCTCTCCTAAATATCTCTTAGAACCAAGTTTATCAAGATAGTTATATGTAAATATTTGTTTTAAGCTCCACAACAAATTCTCTGCATTCTAGTTATTTGCTCACTTAGCCTTGTAGTGGTGGAGAATCGCCACAGGGAGAGAACAAAGCTAAGTGTTAATTTTTTCTCTTGGGTGATTACCTTTTACCAAAATAATAAATTATTTTAAGTGGTTGATTTGTAGCTCTAGTACCTGAGTAATGTTTTAAGGATAATTTGGGAGAACTTCATCATGAATATTTTTTTGTGGAATGTTTGATGTCTTGCAGAATCCTCATGAAATTTATCCATTTTATCAGTTTGTCAGTGACTCAATGATTTATATTTTGTGTGTTTGTAGGAGGTTAAATTTATAGGGTTTCTTATATATAATTCTCTAAAATGTATTTGGTCAGATGCCATGTAATACTCTACTTCATTTAGTATAGTCCTGGCAGTGACAATGTTTTAATTTCCTTGAATTTTTCTCATTTATTTGTTACATTGGGAGATGACCCATAACATTGGGTAATATGGGTTACACTTAACATTGATGGTAATTATTTAGGTCTCATAAATGTTATACACCTATTGATGGCACAAAAAGAGAATATTTATGGCCATGGTTAACCAATAATTTACCTTTCTTCGACTAGATTATTTAGGGAAAATTTAATATGGTTGAGTCCTTGGAGGATAAATATGTGACTTAATACTATGTAATTGGGTGGGAGGATGTGAAACATTGTTTTTAAATCAAAAAATGTTGCAAAAAATGTTGGATCTTTTTAGACCTTTCTTACAATGATGGTCATGAAGTCTCAAATATTTGTTTACATGGTCTAATTTTTTGGTCAGATATTTTTATGTTATTTAAAGACTTGATAGTGTTATGCTCACTGAACAACACAATTCACCTTTCACATTTATAATGATAAAGTTGTCACCATCCACTTAGGGTTTTTTCTATTCAACTAAAGTCTCATAACTTTCTAGCTAGAAAGAGGAGGTGTCATATATAATATCCCTCATAATAAAATAGGTTTGAGCATGCCATTTCTCAATCATGATGGCATTATCCAACTCAGTGGTAAAGTGTAAAACTTGGAATTCACAAATATATTGTAAAATAAGAACCCTTTACCTTTAAATATTGAAGAGAATAATAAAATAGAACTTAATATGAAATATATAATAACATAATTAAAGTAATAATAAAATTAAAGGTCCTTAACTCATAGGCTACGAAAAATATGCTCATGTTTTTTCCAAAAAGACAAGTTTTCTAAATGTGGAAATATCAAAATAGGGGATAAATGAGATGTTATGTTCAGGGATGAGATTATATTGGAGTAGTTTTTTATTAATAATAAAGTTTGTGTTTATCTCTACTTTAATTTAGATTCAATTATAGGTTGAGAAAGTGACCTTAGAATTTCAACACTTGTTCTCATGCTAAATTTGGAATATAGGATGAACATAGATTTGGAATATAGGGTGAAAAAGGAAGTTCTCATGCATGGAAAAAATGTATAGAATGAAGGAGGTGGAAATTATGGAGTGTTTTTATGGAAGGTTATTGAATGTAATGACCATTCTCATGGTTTTGGCACTGGTAATGATGTGGAATGTTAGTGTTTGTAATGTAAAAAGCATAACTGCTCTAGTCATTAGTATGGTTTTATGTGACCAATGCTCTCTAGGATCATTGTTTGCTCTCAACCATCCCCTTGCAGGTATAAATACATTTTTGTACACATAGAATTTAAATAAATTATTCATTAATCCTTGGGTCTTGAATGTGTGTTTGTTTTTTTACTACTATTTTAATTAATTTTCTTGTAATTAGTTTTTTCACTAATAGGTATTCATGTAATGATTGTAATTATTTTTTTCACTAATAGGTGTTCATGTTATGCTTGTACTTTTGATTTTCCATTAGTAGTTATTCATGTTGTGATTTCATTTTTATTCTTATTGTATTCTTTAAAGACTTGATCGTGTTATGATCACTAATCAACAAAGTTCACCTTTCACATTTATAATGAGCAAGTTGTCACCGTCCCTGTAGAGTTTGGTCTATTCAACTAAAGTCTGTCACTTCTTAGCTAGAATGATGAGGTGGTATATAAAAAATCCCTCATGAGCAAATATTTTGGAATATGCCATTTCTCAATCATGAGGGTACTATCTGACTCATTGGTAAATTATGAAACTTGGGATTCATAAATATATTGTAAAATAAGAACCATTTACCTTTAAATATTGAAGAGAGTATTCAAATAAAACTTAATATGAAATATATAATAACATAATTAAAATAATAATAAAATTAAAGGTTCATAACTCATAGGCTATGAGAAATGTGCTCATGCTTTTTCCAAAAAGATAAGTTTTACAAATGTGGAAATATCAAAATGGGGGATAAATGAGATTTTATGCTCAATAATGAGATCATATTGGAGTAGTTTTTTATTAACAATAAAGTTTGTGTTTATCTTTTTTTTCTTTTAAATTTAAGTACAAGTTGATAAGGTGACCTTATAATTTCAGCACTTGTAGTGGTTGTTTAATTATTAGAGGATTTATCCTTAAACCATGTGTAAAGTTCCTACTGATATACTATTATAGGGCTCTTCATTGGTGCTAAGGTGGAGGAAAATCTAATTACATAGTCACTTTTCCACCCCTCCTCCTTAATAGTGAGGTTGGATTCTATTGGATCATGGTAACTATGCCACTAAGATATCCCAAAGGGCCACTCATGTTCATTATGTCATGGATATAGGGTTGATCATTCTCAATTACCTAGGTAAAAGTGCTTGTACCTCCAATTTTTCAAGTTAATACTCATAATGGTTGGGTTAAACTAGATCCATTATCGAGGGAGTCCTTTTTTGGTCTACCATCTCTCTTAAGGATTCATTTGATGATATTGTATATTTCTAATTTTATTTGTTTTTAATTATATGTTTTGAGAATTATTTCTTAACCCAAGGTTTAGTCTAACTATTATTTATTTTAAGCCATAAATATTAATTAAACACCTTTTTTAAGTGTAAACCATCATGTACTTTATCTCTATATTTTTCATTAATAAATTATGTTTCCAATAAAAATAGGGGTAACTACATCTATCCCCTAGAAAAAAACCCCAAGGACAGACAATTTTTTGATCTCCTAAATGATGGACCAGTCCTTTGAAAACAACCTATCCAAAATTTATTCCATGTCAGTTAATAAGAAAAAGCAAAAGAGATGAGAAAGAAGCATATATGAAGAATAATGAATGGATTAATCCATCCTTTCTTAAATAATGATGATTATATATATTTATGGTTTCCACAAGCATAAAGATGTCTATTGATTGGTACCACCAAAAAGTGGTAGGATTCGTTTACGTTTAAATCATTTTTAACATTTTTTTCTTGATACCTTCTCATGAAAATAACATGGAAAGGTCCACTAAAAAGTGAAAGATCAACACAACATAGGTGTATTTATAGGATAAACCTGACTAAAGTCACATGTTAGGCTTAGGGAATGGTGTATCTATCTTGTTTACCTTGAAATAGAGGCTGAAAGAGGAAGTTCTTATGCATGGAAAAATTATAGAGAATGAAGGTGGTCAAAAGTATGGAGTGTTTTCATGGAAGGTTATTGAATATAGTGATAATACTCATGGTTTTGGCATTTTGAATGGTGTGTAATATTAGTGTTTTCAATGGACAAAGTATAAATACTCTTGTCACTAGTATGGTTTTATGTGGCCAATGCTCTCTAAGATCACTATATGCTCTCACCTACCCCCTTATAGGTATAAATACATTTTGTACACATATATAATTTAAATGCATGATTTATTAATATTTGGGTATTGAATGTTTTTATTATTGTACTACTATTTTTCATTAATTTGCTTGTAATTGATTTTTTCACTAATAGGTATTCATGTAATGCTTGTAATTATTTTTTTCACTAATGAATGTTCATTGTATGCTTATACTTTTGCTTTTCCATTGGTGGGTATTCATGTTATGTTTGCATTTTTTATATTCCATTAGTGGGTGTATTCATGTTATGCTTATAGTTTTATTTTCCCATTAGTGGGTATTCATGTTATGTAAGTGTTGGTGTGTGTCCCTTAATGGGTACTCATTTAGTTGGGATATTCATTTTATGCAATTTTATACAAAATGCATAAATGTGGGAGTGTTGTGAGTGGACCAATGTTGATGACCCAAATGTGGTTGGGAAATTTTAAGTGTGTATTCTTAGTATGACAATATATAGAATTGATAATGCCTTTTTATTGGTGCATGGAAGTTGTGGTGGTCTTGTGTAGTTACAAAGATAACTCAGTTTATGGTTTTTTGATAGTTAAACTTAATTTTTTATAGTTATGCTGATCAAATATACTAGGGGTCCATGTTATTTCTATATATTTCATAGGATTGATGAGAATGATAGTTATTCGAGGTCCATTATTATTTGTTAATGTTTTATATGTTTCTTGTTTGTAGGTAAATCATGTTTTTCTTGATAAGAATCATGGTAGTTTGCGGTTCATGTTATTTATTGATGTTTTGCATTCTCCTTGTTAGTGGCGTTATTCATTTTTTGATGATGAGAATCATTATTGTTTGTCATTCTAAAATACAAACAAGGACTAGAAACTACTTCTTTTGGTGCATCTACTGATGAGAATGGTGTATTTTCCATCAGTTTAGAAGAAAAAGATGATGAAATTGAAATCTTTGGCACTAGAAGAAGATGCATAGTTCAACTTATAAGAAGTAATGATACACATTACCATGTCCCTATTATAGTAGATTTTCATTTTTTTTCCTTTCAAGTTAATTATCTACTAAAAACTTAAGAAATGCAACGTTTATGAAGAATACCTAGAGATGACAAGATTGTTGCACACCACTTGAATCCAGTGAATGAGGGAACTTCTTTTTAGATTGTAAGAATAAATTACACACAAAGATACAACTTGGATTAAATGGATTAATAGATAGATAGGTGAGCTACCTAGTTAGGAACTTGTCCAAGGAAGTTATGACTTACTCACATGGATGTCAACTAAATGTTTTCATGATTAAGTGGATAAATAAAAACTAAAATTACAAAAGATAAAGATGTGATAATAAAACAATTATGAATTAATCTTCATTTAAGCTATCAATGTAAGCAAAGTATTCATCCTGATAAGTTGTAGAAGCATTCACATCTTCTTGTACAACATCTAGTTGGTTAGAAGTAGATTCAACTAAGGGATAGTAAACAACGGTACAAAGTGATAAATCAAATGTTATGTCACTTTAGTCAGTAAAAAAGGGTCGAGATACAATGGATAGATTATTAATATTAATGACATCATGCATAATTCTGGGTAGCATTATTTACAAGTAAATTCCATGTCTAAAAAGATCAAAAATCAAATCAGATTGATGCAAAATAGAGTTCTAGGATTGAATGGTTTAGATTTAAAAATAGAGTGCAAGGATTGTTTTCAATCTTATAGAATTGGTGATTATTCAAATGAATCAATGATAATTCAAATGAATTGGAAATGATTCTATTAAAACTATACCAAATTAAAAATAGAAAGCTATAGGGTGACAAAGGATAATAACAAAGGAAAATAAGGATGTCTAATGTGTCCTAAGAGTAATATGAGCAAGAAAATACATGAATGTAAATAAAAAATGAAATAACTAAGATAGAATACTTACCTTGAACTGATTGTAGGTAGAATGTATTCTTCCCACAGGTGCAAATGATCTTTCTAAATTATGATAGTGGATGTGGATTAGGTATAGATAATTTTGACATCATGGTACTAACCTTCACCTTGATTCACCTAAATAAATCAAAGCAACATTTTGAGATTCAAAATTTGTGGACCTAGAACCAAATAATCCCATGTGTATACATAGATCGATGTCATTCAAGAGAATTAACACTAATCATAGGAGAATTGTCACCTATTTTCCCTTTTTAGTAAGAGTTTGGTTTCATCAACTTTGGTTTAATCCAAATATATGTAATCTAGGATTATATGTATAGGTTTGTTAGGAATGGGTTTATACGTGGGTAGGTTATTAGTGGATTAAGATATTATGGGCTATAATTAGATTTAGGTGGTTATGGAGGTAAAATGGTAATTTGTAAAAACAAATTACCAAGTACCTAATAGTAAATAAGTTAGAATTTAGGATAGGGGTGTTTTGGATAAGATAATAATAATAATAAAGGACCTATGACACCAAATAATTCATATATGATATATAAAATTGTAGTGTCTACATTTTCACCTTTTTTTAGAGTGGTATGTAATGTGTTGTGAGACAAAAACCAAGAGAGGTCCAATGCCCCAAGTTTATGTAAAGAGGTATCCCCCTCAAATCCGAAACCAATTTAGGATGAAGAGTGGGTAACGAGTTTGAAAGGTGGAGTAATGAATGGGATGGAGAGATAACAAATGAGAGCTAAGAGTGTGGATGTAAAACATGAAGTATATGGTTTACACTGACAGGGTGGGAGATAATATAGAGAGAGATGCCCTAAGAAAAATCATGTACAAAATTACCACAGTTATGAATAAGTGGGCTTAAATAAAGGTTAATCAAGAGAATATATGATAGGGTTTGGCTAACTAAAGCATCTAGTATCCTATATAGTATGCATGTTACCTATAAATAGTTGTTCTCAAAAGAAGATATACTCTTAGGACCCACTGAGATTAAATACCCAAAAAATGCATGCTTTATACAGGTAGTAGGACCAACAGGGGGTCTATATCCACAAACATAAAATGTAAAAGGAAAAATAATGGGATATGTGTGGCAAGGTAACAAGATTAGGCTTTGGAATAGGATTGGATGCATGAAAAAATACAAATGGTGGAAAATGGGTAGATTAATGCCAATTTTGAGGAAATTGATGACAATCCACATAAATCAGTGCTGATCTAAAATAAATTGACATTGATTCCAAAGGTAAGTATATAATCAAATCTAACATGGAGATAACACAGTTACTATTGACATGTGGCAATACAAGAACTTAAATTCGACAACTATTATGACATTTGGTATGATATAGATGAGTGATAGAGGTTAGCAGTAATGATGATGGTCTCATGATGAGGTGGGACTTATTTTTATTTAAATTTTTTGGTTTTTTGTGTTTTATTTTGGTTTTTCAATTAGGGTTATGTGTATGGATTTTAGAGTAGTATGGTGACCTAGGAGTGGCATCAATTCTATTAAATCAGCAATAAGTCAAGAAAAATGTTGTTGATTCAATTGGAACATCATCAATAAAAAATGAATCAGCATTAATTTGCTAAAAAAGGTGAATAAGTAAGGTAGAGTGTCTAAGGTTAAACTAAGCTAAAGTTTAGATTTTTTAAGGATTACATAGGATTTTGGTAATAATCATGGACATTGTTGTAGTTGTAAGGCTGAGTACTATCTTTATTTGAGTAGTTACATGACTAATTGAGTGATGATTGGGCACATATGGAGGCCATGAGTTTAAGAAAATTGTGTTTTTATTGACACATTTATAGAGGCATGAGCCTATTTGTTAAATTATTATAATGATGTGATGCGACCATAGGGACATTTTAGTTACCTATAGGGGATATGACCATTATCGAGGAGGATATATATAGGATTCTAGACTTTAAGTATAGGGGGATCCTATTGTACCTATAGATGAGTGGGGTTGTGTAATAGTATTAACACGACTATATGGTAGAGATGTCATGGATATAACCTTCAAAATAGGAGAATTTATGTTTGAGCCTTTATATGAGGTAGATATAGAGGGGAGGGGAATATTATTGATGATCATGCTATCCATTTCATGCTATAACTTCCCAACTTTAGGTGGATGTAGGTTCCCATAGAGCCTCACAGGTCTTGTTCTAGACATGATGGAGTAGTAGATAGTATTTATCTGAACCCTAACATTATTAGCATAGGTATATAGGTAGTTATGGGGTTGGAGGACCTAGAAGATATATGGATTAGGTGTGAACTTTAAATTTTAGTGTTGAGAATACGAGCACATCAGAGTGGTTTGAACCATTAGTACCCCATGGATATGTCACTATGATATTTCTTATAGTGTTGCCTTCCTTTGATAGAAGGAATATTTAGTATGAACTTATATAGGTGTTGTCACATGAGACCTAGTATATTATCAATGAGTCCTGAGGGAGTTATAAGATGGAGATATCATTTGGAGGCCTTATGTCATAATTTTGGCATGGCCTGGGATAGAGGTAGAGCTGGTAAACATTTAGAGGGATACGTGTCTTACAGGGAGGAGGATTCAATATGTAGATTTTTTCCATTTTGGGAGGGTGAGGAGACAATTTGGGATTATACAAGATATGCCATGGGCCCTGAGAGTGTATATATGGGATGATACAGAGCCTAGACTCCTAGATATAGATACTACAAATATTCTAATAGGATCTATGAAAGAGGCAATGAACATAGATGTAGATGATGTAGGGTGTACCCAAACATACTTAGTGAGGTGGTTAAGGTAGCTAAATGCCAGGAAAGAGAGGGTGGTACAACCTCGACAAGAGAGAGTAGATAAGGAGATGTAGGATGTAGAGGAAGAGGGAAGTGGATATGAAGAGGAGAGGGGAGAGGAGGGAAGAGAGGAAGAGGAGGAAATAGATGTCACATGGATTATTATGGAGAGGGATACACTGAGAGCCTAGTGCATTACTTTATAGGGACATGTGACCATAGCATATGGGGTACTCACTATTCTGTATATAGAGTGAGATGGCCTTTAGACTAGATTAGATGCTTTGCAAGTGGACTATGAGACCATATGACTGAGTCATGATCTAAAAGTTGAGGCTCAAGATAGATACTGCATAGAGAGGGATATCTTGTGATGAGGGGATGGAGGCTTCGTAAGGAAGATAGTTTCAAGTGTGGTAGGCCAAGCATATGATAGGAAAGTATTGTGAGTGTATATAAGTACCAAGAACTAGCAGTTGAGATGCAATACTATGAGTAGATAGTACTAGATTTGCATCTAGATATTCCATGGTATGCCATCTGTTTGGCCACATAGGGTAGATCATCTAGATAAACACATATAGGTTTAGTCAACATAGGGAGTGTATCTTGTAGGAGAGATCAAAGGGTTGATATAAGAGGAGATGGGGGAGGAGATGGGAGTGGAGGTGGGGGTGGAGGTATTGGTAGAATCCATCAAAGCCATCTCTAGGTTATAAAATATCTCTTTTTGTACTTATTGTACTAGCTAAAGAGCCATACACTTTGTATATCAAGAATTATGATGTACATTTGACTATTTATATATATAGATACATGATTTTGATTATGAGTTATGGTGTTCTATTTTATTATTTATGGATTATGGATCATTGAGTGGGTTCAAGATGCTTTGTATTTAGATTATGTGATTATGAATTTAGCTAATTAGATGATGTGATAGTTTTATTGTCGATTAAAATGTTATGGATTTACATTAACATGTTTATGGATCATGATTATGTGATTAGATTATTGATTAGATTAGATTATGGATTTATGTTATGTGATGCCATGGATTTAATTATGATATTCTTACACTATGATCAAGATATATGTGGTGATCCTATTTTTTAGATAATTAAATAGGATAATTTTGATTTATTTAAGATAAAGAGACACAAAGGTTTTATTGCTCACCATTGACTCGTACCACAACCCAAGAAAAATCTCTTATAATAATTGTATGTGCATCTTTAAATCATTGTTAATAAATATCATGATATCCTTGGTCAATGAAGTTCAAGATCTAGGGATTTGAGATGGGTTTTTCTAGGGATTTGCTTAAATATTTTGATAAAAAGTGGATTTTTTAAGAAGACACTTTCACCTTGTATTCCTAAAACTAAGGCTGACCTTAGGACCCTTTTGTGTCAATTCATGTAGATTGATCAATGTGGGAAGTCTACTAATTTAGAGAAAGCTTATCAATATGTGAAGCTTTCTTGGGATATTTTATGCATGATAGTCATATTTCAAGGGAGTGGTCTATATTTGAGAGATGCTTTTTCAAATTAGTTGTCCTTCAAAGGATTAGTTTGCACTTTTGCTATTTTTTATGGATTTTACAATTGTCCTCCAAGGGATTAGTCTATTTTTCTTGCCTTTTTTATAGATGATTTTCTTTTCTTGGTCTTTGATCCTAGTGCTATTGTTGACATAGGAAATTACACCCTTGGCAAGGAGGTTGAACTCCTACCTTCTCCTCACAACATGGAAACTCCCCTCTCGCCTATGGGATTGAAGAAGCTGGAGGGGAGAGTCTCTAGATAAGTGCTAGCTCCCTTTGATGCATTGTGTTTGTTTTAGCAAGTGTTAAATACAGATATATAGATAGATATATAAAAGGGGGGGTGAAAAAAGGGAAAAAGATACAGGAAAACAAACCCACTCTAAAGAGGTGATGCACCAAAATAAGTCAACCTTCACACATCCACACTCAAAATCAGACAAATACATACATACTCTACACACTTGGTAGAAGGACCAGGCTACAAGAGACTGGCAGGGAGGCTTTCATGAAAACATAAAAAATAGAAAATCACTGAGGTGCTGTGAAATGCACACTGTAACTTCGTCTATTATGGCCTTCCAAATGTCAGCTCTTCTCCTTTCAGCTACAAAAATGGCACCTTGTAGATAATAGGTATGCTGGTGTTGAACCTATGAGAGCATCAAGAAACAATGACTAAACACAAAAACAAACACTCAAGACATACTCAGATATATCTATCCAAATGGAGGTAAAACTACTTTTATTTGATTTAGGTGGAAATTTCACTAGGGCTATGCCTTAGCAAAATGTGGAAGATCCTTTTACAAATGACAAGTCTTTTAATATATAGGAGAAGCAAGGAGGCCATTTGGCGCTCCTTTTTTACAAGTGGCATACGTGTCCCTTCATTGGGAAGAGGAAAACACTATTGTCAATGTCATTTTTTTATAAGAGGCCTACTGGAACCATGTTATATAATCACCAAATTTGACTTTGGAATTTGAGCATTAATGTGGAAACACATACTGCACCTCTTTTTTGTAAATAGATTGAGATTTTTCCCCTTTTGAATGCGCGAGCCATACCTTTTACTGTTTGTACCATCTAGGGATTTAATAGGCAATAAATCACCTTCCATTTGCCACTTAGACAGCCTCGTCCCATTCTACACCTTGTCATTCTCCTGCTCTATCACCTAGGATTTTGTCCTTTTCTTATCTTGTCTCTTCTGGTTCTTGGCCCTTGGTGGTGAACATTCAAGCAGGTCGCTGCATTCTAAGCTCCCTTTCCTTGGTTAGTGCTCTTTGATTTTGAAGACAAACAGCCATTTCTCTTTGTTAATTTTGATGTTTGTATGGCCGTCATGCTTTGAACCCCAATAGCTATACGATTTTGCTAAATTTGGCATCCATTAGAACGTCCTTGGGTCCATTGGTTTTGTCTGCAGCTTACTTCCTTGGCCCTCTGCGGGCACTCTTTCCTTTGCTTTTTCCTTGGCACCCTTCGGCCCTCAAAATACCCCTTTGTCTTTTGGCCAAAAGTCCCCTGCAAGGGTACCTACCCTTCGGGGTCCTTCGGCGAGTCTTTCGTTGCTTGGACTACCTCCCAGGCTCCCGTAGACAAATTGTCTGCGAACAATTTTCCCAGGGCAATTTCCCTAGGTTGCTTGACTATGTGTATTTCCACAGACTTTTTCCATGGACATTTTCCTATAGAAAAAAGTCTACAAAAATTCTATCCACCCTCCGCTTTGGCTTTGAAGCTGTGCTTGAATTCCTTTAGACTTTTTGTCTGAAGGAATTCCTTCAGGCAAAAAGTATGAAGGAATTCAAGACTGAGTCCATTTTCAAACAAAAATGAACCTTAAACAAATTTGAGCCTTACCTAATTTTCCTTTATGAATGTTGAAGTGCCTACCCTTTAGAAGGGTACTGAACCTTTTAAACTGCCCTTCAGCCAAGGACATACCCTTAAACCAAGCCATTGAACCACAAATGGTTCAATAGTTCAAAGGTTCAACCAAGCACACCGATGGACTCTTGAACCAAGGTTGATGACCTTCTTCATTCAACTTTTTGTTGAACTGAACTGTTAAACTGGACCATTGAACTAAACCTGTTAAACCAAAATGGTTCAATGATTTAATTAGTTCAACCATTGAATGTCGATAAACCTCCTTTGCTGATTAAACCATCCTCTTTGAACCAAGAGATCAAATCAAGCTGTTGAACTTCTTCCATTGAACCAAGCCCATTGAACCAAACCCATTGAACCAAAAATGGTTCAATGGTTTAATGGTACGATGGTTCAACACTGCTGAACCAAGATGCTTGAACTGAGCGATGGATGAACCAAGTGCCGATTAAACCAAGGGGCTGAACCAAAGAGCGATGGTCTTGAAGACTGAACTGAGGCTTAAACTATGGCCAAATGAAAGCTATGTTGAACTTATGCAATCCAAAGATGACTGGCATTAAATAGCAGGGGAAGAAGGTGACCAAAATTTTGCCTATGGGCAAAATTGGTCAACAGATTGGTGACTCATAGGGGAAGCATGCCTGCTATGCTTAGAAGCCAGTTGCCTTGCAGTCCATTGGGCATAGAGTCAAATGCAACTATGAAAGAGTTATCAATATCACCAAAGATTCGAGAATCAAATATGAAGCCTTTTACCCCACACGTGAAGGGAAACACACAAGGCTAAAAACATTACTTGTGTAACTACACTTAGGGAAAGCAGGAAAAGAAACTAAAAACAAACTACTATATACAGCTAACTAGGTATTCTCACCTCCCTCCTAGATTGAAGGGAAATTTTCTTAAGTCCCCTTCCTAGTAAGAAGACTTACGGCGCTAGGTAAGTAGCTGAATGAAAAGGAGATTTGGTGACCTACTCCTCTTGCCTGTCACTTGAGTTGGCTTGTATCTAAGTGGATCAAAATCAAACATGCTTCCAATGCATATATACTATGCTTGTCCTTAAAAGCCTATTAAATGCTGGTCCCTTATATTGGTGCTCCACACCAAGAAATCAATGGCTGCTGGCTCATCACCATAAGCCCTTTGATCTGCACATTCCTTATGTAATATATCATGGTCTGGCCTATTTTCTTTTGCCTCATTGAAAATCCTATCAGACTCATCCTCTGCTTCCTCTTGGCCTTCTTGAAGAAGGATGACTGTGGTGATGTCTGAAATGGACTCACCAAATAATTGCTCATCCCACAGAACATCACCCCTCTATTCAAAACTTTCTTCTTCAAAGTTTTCCTCAAGGAAGACAGACCTCTCTTTTTCCTCCTCAAAGATTAGGATCTCAGCGTAGTCATCTTCATCATCAAAATAGTAAGGAATTCATTAAACAGAGGGGAAGAGAGCTCACCATGCATTTGTTCCTCCTAGTATTGCTGGAACATTTGCATATACGCAAGACCTATATCTTCTCCATTGTTGATAAGGTCTTCACAAGGAGCATCAATGATGATTTCTTCTTTGTTGTCGCTCATGACAGCCTCTTGAAGAACTATAGATTAGTTTTTTTTCTCCTCACCTGTCTCTTGTAAAACAGGTTCCTCCTTGAGAAGGGGTGAAGTGGAAAATACATGTGGAAGAGGAGGCAGTCCTTGAGCTAGAATCAAATGATTCTCCTCCTTCCATTTGATCAGCACTTCATCAATGTCAGGTATGGCCTGATATTTCTCTTGGAAGTGTGTAGATGGGGTGTGCTCAGACATGAAATGTACTATTTGGTCTGAGCCATCCATCACACATTGGTTGAGGAATTTCTCTCTGAACTCCAACTCTGCAATTCTCCTAGCCAGATCTTCTTGAAAAAGCCTTCCCTGGAGGTCGTCAGCATTAGCACCAGTAGGAAAAGTCTCAGCTTCTTCAAGGTTTTGAGAAAAACCTTGCTTTTCCTCCTCCATTCTGCTCCATGATTTTACTATTTTCCCCCAATTTAAGATCTCTGAATTAGAATTTTGCTCCTATGAATAGGCAGCAACTTTGTTTTCTCCAAGGTCCTTGAGTTCCTCTGGAAGGTCTGGAAATTTTAACTCTCTTTCAAGAAGTAGCTTCATCCTAGCTTCTAAATCTTCAATTTGCTTGGCTAGGTTGTCCTAAAAGAGTATTTCTTGGAGGTCATCAACATTATCCTCTTCAAAGCTCTAAGCTGGTTTTTGGCAATCCTTCCTCCAACTCAGAATATGCACATCATGCTGAAGAACTTGAGGAGGTTGAGAAATGCAAGGGAAAGACTGTTGATGCACTGGAAGAGTCTTTAAAAGAGGGACGTGTTGGCTGGTGGTACTATTTTCAATGGGAGATTCACAATATGAGGAATTTAGAAGGTTCATCTCCATGGGAAATTGTTCTGATGCCATCTAGTGTTGGAAAGCCAGGTGCACGGGATTGAGAGCGAATGCATTTGATGAGTTGGAGTGAGCAAGTGCAATCTGATAGAAAGGATTTGGTGCAAAAGAGGGGGTTTTCTTCAGATTAGGAGGGGGCACACAAGGCTGTCTGCCTTGAACAAATGGATTTCTCCATTTTGTTACCTCCTCTTCCATGGGTTGCAAGCCCTGTGCTTGCCTAAACAAACACTCTTCTTTATAGATCAGCTCCTGCTGATACCCGTACTGCTCTTCTAGTCTATCAATTTCCATTGTCTTCTTAAATTCTAGTGCCACCTCCCTTAATGTTTTAGGACAACTAGGAGAGCTACTTGAGGGGATTGCATAAATATCTGGATCTTGATTATATTCACATGAAGGGAAATAAGACCCATGATTTTGAGTAAAGGAAATATACATACAAGAAATGATTTTTAATGGCACCAGGCTGCTTAACCAGTGGATTTAACTCAGAGTTGCTAGATGCTAAAAATACTTAATTTGTTGTAACAGGACTAGCATCAATCTTGATACATTACTGCATTGTCAAACTATGTGTCCCATCAAGCGTGCCAAAACTATTGACACAATAAATTGCACCCTTGGCAAGGAGGTCAAACTCCTACCTTCTCCTTGCAACATGGAAACTCCCCTCTCACCTATGGGACTGGCGAAGCTGGAAGGGAGAGTCTCTAGATAAGGGCTAGCTCCCTTTGATGCATCACGTTTATTTTAGCAAGTGCTAAATATAGATATATAGATAGATATATAAAAGTGGGGGTGAAAAGGGAGAAAGATATAAGAAAACAAATCTACTCTAAAGAGGTGATGCACCAAAATAAGTTGACCTTCACACATCCACACTCAGAATCAGACAAATATATACATACTCTACACACTTGGCAAAAGGACTAGGCTACAAGAGACTGGCAAGGAGGCCTTCATGAAAACACAAGAAATAGAAAATCACTGAGGCACTGTGAAATGCACACTGTAAGTAACTTCCTCTATTTTAGCCTTTTAAATGTCAGCTCTTCTCATTTCATAAATAGAAATGGCACCATGTAGATAACAAGTATGCTGGTGTTGAACCTGTGAGAGCATCAAGAAACAATGAGTAAACACAAAAACAAACACTCAAGACATACTCAGATATATCTATCTAAATGGAGGTAAAACTACTTTTATTTGATTTAGGTGGAAATTTCACTAGGGCTACGCCTTAACAAAATGTGGAAGATCCTTTTACAAATGACAAGTCTTTTAATATATAGGAGAAGTAAGGAGGCCATTTGGCACTCCTTTTTTACAAGTGGCATACGCGTCCCTTGATTGGGAAGAGGAAAACACTATTGTCGATGTCATCTTTTCAGAAGAGGCATGCTGGAACCATGTTGTATAATCACCAAATTTGACTTTGGCATTCAAGCATTAATGTGGAAACATAGACTACACCTCTTTTCTACAAATAGATTGAGATTTGTCCCCTTTTGAATGCGCGGGCCATACCTTTTGCTATTTGCACCATCTGGGGATTTAACAGGCAATAAATCACCTTCCATTTTCCACTTGGATGGCCTTGTCCCTTTTTGCACCTTGTCATTCTCCTGCTCTATCACCTGGGATTTTGTCCTTTTCTTATCTTGTATCTTCTGGCTTCTTGGCCCTTAGGGGCAAACATTTAGGTGGGTCGCTGCATTCTAAGCTCCCTTTCCTTAGTTAGCACTCTTTGCTTTTGAAGACAAACAACCATTTCTCTTTGTTAATTTTGACATTCGTATGGATGTCATGCTTTGAACCCCAATGGCTATACGGTTCTACTAAATTTGACATCCTCTAGAACATCCTTGGGTCCATTGGCTTTGTCTACGACTTACTTCCTTGGCCCTCCACGGGCACTCTTTCCTTTGCTTTTTCCTTGGCACCCTTCGGCCCTCAAAATGCCCCTTTGTCTTTTGGCTGAAAGTCCCCCGCAAGGGAACCTGCCCTTCGGGGTCCTTCGGTGAGTCTTTGGTTTCTTGGACTACCTCCTGGGTTCCCACAGACAAATTGTCTACAAAAAATTTCCCTGGGTCAATTTCCCCAAGTTGCTTGACTATGTGTATTCCGCAGACTTTGTCTGTGGACATTTTCTTGTGGACAAAAGTCCACAAAAAATTCATCTACCCTTCACTTTGGCTTTGAAGCTACGCTCGAATTCCTTTAGACTTTTTGTCTGAAGGAATTCCTTCAGGCAAAAAGTCTAAAGGAATTTGGGACTGAGTCCATTTTCAAACAAAAATTAACTTTAAATGAATTTGAGCCTTACCCAATTTTCCTTTGCGAATGTTGAAGTGCCTACCCTTCGAAAGGGTACTCAACCTTTTAAACTGACCTTGGGCCAAGGACACACCCTTGAACCAAGCTGTTGAACCAAAAATGGTTCAATGGTTCAAAGGTTCAACCAAGCAGGTCAATGGACTCTTGAACCAAGGCCGATGACCTTCTTCATTAAAATTTTCGTTGAATCGAACCGTTGAACTAGACCATTGAACTAAACCCATTGAACCAAAATGGTTCAATGATTCAATTGGTTTAGCCATTGAATGCCGACGAACCTCTTTTGTTGATTGAACCATCCTCTTCGAACCAAGAGATCGAACCAAGCTGTTGAATTTCTTCCATTGAACCAAGCCCATTGAACCAAACCTGTTGAACCAAAAATGGTTCAACGGTTCAATGGTATGATGGTTCAACGCTACTAAACCAAGATGCTTGAACTAAGTGATGGATGAACCAAGTGTCGATTGAACCAAGGGACTAAACCAAAAAGTGATGGTCTTGAAGACTAAACTGAGGCTTGAACTATGGCCGAATGAAAGCTATGTTGAACTTATGCAATCCGAAGATGACTAGCATTAAACAACAGGGGAAGAAGGTGATCGAAATTTTGCCTGTGGGCAAAATTGGTCAACAGTTATCAATTTCTTATGGATTGGATTTAGGCATCCTAGAATAGTTTCCAAAGACTTATTGTATAAGATGATACCTTTATTCCAAAAATGAACTACTAATGTGATAGGGAAGGGTTTCAAGAAATAATGATTTGGGGATCCTTCTTATTATAGGCAGAGCTTATCTAATTAGAGCATGCTATGAATAAAGCTAGGGTATTTGTATTCAAGGTTAGGATAGACATGTTTCTAGATAACCACGTGACTCCATATATAATTATTTGATGCAGGAGCATCACTCTAAGAGCTAGTTGTTTTATTTTCCCTCCATTTTGTTTTTGCATTTTGAAAATTTATTTTTATTAATATTTTTTTAAGCCTGTAAAAAAATAGCCTGTAGGGTGAGTAGTTAGTTGTTTGGAATCTCCTTATCTTAGAAGTTTGTTTTTGTGCATTTTGGATAGATTGTTGTGCCCACCCTAGGTTTAAACACATTAACTATGTTAGGAACAATAGCTTTTTTTTGTATGCATTTGGATGTGTGTGTTAAAAGAAGAAAAACAGGGGATATGGTTTAAAGAAGAGGGAGAGCAGGGGGCGCAAGAGAAGAAGTTTTGCAATTGGCAGATGAACTAAGATGTAAGTCTTTTTATTTTATTAATAAAAATGTGTCACAAAAGATATTATTTTCCATATAATCTTCTAAATTGTTGTTGGCCATTCAAATTATTGCTGGTTCATTTATCTTCTGCTAGGCGTTGTTATTTTGCTTCAAGTTCATTTTGATGGGTGTTGTTACTTTGACGGAAACATTTTAATTGTATTGGTTTTAAACATAATGCTTGGTGTTCCATGTTGGTTGGGCCATGACATTGTATTGTTTATACTATGTTGGGGCATTCAATAACTTAAAAACCAAACAGTAATACTCCTGTTTATTCATTCACCATATGTAACATTGTTGGACTATGTTTTGTACGAGATACATTGTTTGATCGGTTGGTTATTGTATTGCTGGGTATTTCAATATTGGCTGGGTTACGTATGACTATGGAGTGATCCATTGTGTTAATTCAATTCTGAGCATTTTATTTTAAAAGAAAGAGTGTTTACTATTTGTTAGACCATACGCTGAACATAAAACAGAACAATGTTTGGTTTGTCACAAAATATATAAATTGACGCCCTTGTGAGCTGACTTTGTTTAAGTGCAAATCAATGCTGAGTCATTTCAAAAGTTGAACCACTTAAAATGTATTGATTTTCATTTTGTTTTGTTATTTCAATGTTGGAGAAGAAGCCCACTCTACTATTTTGATTTTCAAGAAATCTTATGCTGTCAAAACAAAAATTACTCTGCTGCTTATTGGGAAATTGTGCGCTAAGTTAAGTAGGAAGAGTATTTTGGTCGTTTAAAAAAAAATATAATGTTTGTAAGACTTCAAACAACACTGTCCAGATTAGAAGTCAGATATATATATACATTTTAAGTTCTGTATGCTAGAGGGTTGGTGCTCATCATTATTTAGTATATTTTTATTTAGGGATGAAAGGGATAATTGTCAAACCAAAAGAAAAGAAACTGGGTTGATCAAGGGGACTAAGACTTGTTAACAATAAAAAGGATGCAAATGCAATGCATTAAGAGGTTTTCATTATATTTTTCCATCAAGAGATGCCAAATGATATTCCCTAGATCCATATTTATGGGTGATAATATATGGTCCAAGCCAATTTGGAACAAACTTTCCTTGTTTTCTCTTTTCCAAATTAGTGATATGTTTATTTTCTTTTAAGAAAATGTTTCTAACATTAAATTCACATTATTTTAAATGTTTATTATAGGTGATCTTTATTCGTTCTTGATATACATGGAGATGATCAAGGGCAGTTGATCGATGCTCATCTAATAGCTCAAGCTAGGTTAATCATTCTTGATATAAGTCATCGTCAAAAATGATATATTTAAGAGAGATGTGAAGGGAAGGAATATGAACCTCAAGGGCAAGTACAACTTCAACATCATAAACTAGAGAGAAAGGGGTACCACTCGTGAGGGTTCAATACTAGTTTGATAACACCATAAGGCAAAGGGAACATGAAGATGTCAATTCTTTATGGCTTCATTAATAATTTTAGTTAGGATTTTGATAAGAGTTTTATTGGATGCCTCAACCTATCCATTAGCTTGAGGATATTAAGGTGAGGAGAAGCTTAACTTAATGTTAAAAGATTCATAGAGATATTGAACCTTTTTATTTTTAAAATATTTTCCATTATTTGTGATGATATTATGAATAAACTCCATAATTTTATTTGAGTTGGTTGAGGTAAGAGGAATAACATCCACCCGTTTAGTGAAATATTCAGTGGCAGTAATGATAAATCCATGGCAATGAGAATATTTAGGATTGATTTAACTTATAAGATCAATACTCACTGGGAAAATGGCCAAAGGTCTTGTGTTACCTATAATGCATGACTAGGGACATATGATAGATTGACATGATGTTGGCATTTTATGCATTTTTTACCATACTCACAAAAAAATTGATTTAAAGTTGGCCTATAATAACCTAATCATAGGATTCTCTTAGCAATGTTGCATCCACTAAAATGTCCACCATATGACTTGTCATGAGCTTCTTTGATAGCAAGAGTAGCTTCATGATTTTGGAGATAATGAATAAGGATACCATAAAAACCATGCTTATATAGAAAACCCTTTAGTATGATAAAATGTGTGATGTGATGCTGAAAAGTTGTCTTGCCATTTTTGGTTAAATTTGGAGGAATAATCCCCCTCAATAAATAATCAAATATCTATGTATACCAAAGATACAATGGGTTTTCCTCTACATTATGGATGGAAATAAGATTAGTTTTGGTAAAATAAGGTTGATTAACCTTGTGGATGAGTATAAATAACTTTGATTCTTGAGATGAAGATGGGATAAATGAGGCCAAAGAGGCCATGGTATCCATAAACTTATTAGTTTATCAGGGAGTGGTTTGGATAGCATAATGCTTGAAAGTAGTTAGTAGTTGACCATCCAAGGTCTTATATTTATGGAAAGTATCATTTTTACATTGATACGTTCCCTTTATTTGATTGACCACAAGATGGGAATCACCATAAATATTAGGTGATTTAATAGCTAAGGCTAAAGTAGTTTGGAGATCTATGATCAAAGCCTCTTATTCATCCATATTATTGGTGCAGTTAAAATCAAGCTTAAAATATAAAGATATAGGTGTTCCTTCTGGAGGGATTAGGATAATTCTAGCTCCCCTACCATGCTCACAATTGGATCCATCAAAGAATAGAGTCATTTTATATTACGTATCTAATTTAGGCATGAAGGCTATGGACTCATTTAGGAATTCATAATTTATTGGTTTTTTATCAGTAAGAGGCTCCTCAGCAAGTTGATCAATAATGATCTGACCTTTAAATAATTTTTAGTGGATAAACTTAAGATCAAATTCTACCAAGAGCATAAGCCATTTGGCCATTCACTGATTCTAATATGACTTTGAATTCATAAATTTTAGGGGATCTATGTTCATGATCATATAGGTTATGTGATCAAGTAGATAATGTTAAATCTTAGAAGATAAAAATACTAGAGCCAAGCATAATTTTTCTATATGTGCATAACATGCCTCGTATTCAATGAGAGTGTGAATTATATAATAAACCTCTTACTCTTTATGTTGCTCATTACAATGGGAAAGAATGGCTTCTAGTGCATGATCTGTAGCTTAAATATACAAGAAGAAAGGTTACCCATCTTTGGGAGGAATGGGAGTTTGTGGTGAGAGTGTTTTAGTATTTTTTATGCTTTTTAATATGACTAATTAGCTACTAAAAACTAAGTAAATGCAAAGTTTAGAGTTACCTGGTGATGAAGGTTAGTTATTCATTGTTGATCAATATTTTTGAGAACTCTTTGGCTAGGGAGGAATGACGTGAAATTCACCACACTTAAACAAAAAATGGATTAATAGAAAAATGAGTGGGTTGCCTAGTAAGAAACTAGTTCTAAGAAGTAATATCCTCCCTTAGATGGATGTCAATGCATGTTCAACATTCAAGTTTATAAATAAATATGAAATTACAAAGATATATATGGATAAATAGACAATGCCAAAGATAATTTAATCTATAGCAAGATTAATTTGATCAAAGTAATTATCCCAAAATTCTGCAACTTCATTAACATCCTCTTAGATTACAGCCAATTGTTCATTAATGTATTCAAAATTAAATATAAAAGACACAATGTAATGTCCTAGTTCAAATGCAATGTCACTCTGATCAGAAAATAGAGGTTGAGGGACTATGGGAAGATCAAAGATGCTAATAGAATCATGTACTAATTTGAGTAGGGTCATCTACATGAAAAGACAAATTTTAACAAACTAGAATACAAATTTAATAGATACTAAAGATGCAAAACAAACTATTTAAGGCTAATTTTATAATTTGATAGGGATCGATGATGATCCTACGGGATCAACACTGATTCTATAATATCGATGTCAATTTAGATGAATTGATGTTGATTATGTGTAAAAGTGTTGAACTATAAAACAAACTATAATGATGACCTAGAAAATTGATAAAACAATCAAAACTGAATGTAAATAAAAACATAAAGATGCAAAAGATAAATAAAACTTAAAATATGAAGAAAATATTAACCTTGGATGGTTAAAATGTGTAGATAAAGAGATGCCAAAATGAGGTAGATGGCCTTTAAAAATCATCTGATAATGTCACCAATCAAGTGTTCTTCAAAGTGGCAAGGTGATGGTAATGTCTATACATAGATTTGAGACTAGTTTAGATAGAATTTCATGATCAAAATGGCTTCCTTCCTTTCACATTCATTCTTCCCAAGCAATGGATGTTTTTTGAGTATTTATGGATCAATGTTGATCCTAATGGATTGGCATCGATCATAGAGGATAATGTTGATCCACTTGATTTGGTAAAAAGCTAGCTAAGGCTATTTTGAAATGCATACCAAACTTAATGAATATAAAACTAAGTTTTTACATGAATTTTTTTTTAGAGTAGGTTTTTAGGAGGGTTTTTGAGAGGCTATGTAATTTGTTTTTATTTTATTTTTATGGATTTTATGGTTAAGGGTGCTAAATAGTAATTAATAAAATTAATTGCCATGGGTAAATAGGGGTTAATTATTATTTAAATTCAATTCAATTAACCTATGTGGTAAAGATAAATGGGAAAGTAAAATTTGATTATTTAAAATAATTACCCATGGTGGGCTATTATGTTAGAAATATCATAAATATGACCACGCACAAGATAATACACAAGGGTGTATAAAACTAGAGTCTACATTTTTCTCTTTTTGTGGAGTGGTATGCAACAACATGCTATGAGACAAAAAAATATAAGGTGTCTAATGCCCCAAGTTTATTGTGAGAAGGTACCCCCCTTAAACCAAGTACTAGGAAGTAAAATGGAATGGATGACAGGTTTAAATAAGATAGAATGGATAACAAATGTGAGTGACGTGAAATGGACAAGTGAAAGCTAGCTAAGGACACACAAAAATGTGGATGGCCACAATGGAATTCCAAGTTTTCACTTAATGCAATAGAAAGTAATGCAGCCAACAATGTCTGAAAGATTAAATCAAGTAACAAAATGCCATAGCTAAAACAAGTGGGTGCAAGTAAAGGCTATCAAGAAAACAAGAGATAGGAATAGAAAACCAAAGCATCTGGTGTGCATATGGTGTATGCATTACCTATAGACAAATGTTTTATAGAAAAAAAGATACCTTTGGAATCTTACAAGGGGCAAGATGCTGAAATAAAAAGGGTATGCCTTTAAGGAGATTGGGGAACTGACAAGGGGTCAAAATCCTCAAATCTAAAACGTAATAGAAGACAAAAATGGGATAACTAAAGCAAAAGATATAAGATAGGGCTTGGGAACAAAATTGGGAGCATGCAAAATGATCCATAATAGCAAAAAATTAACAAGCCAAGATGATTAATGTCGATCTATGAGGGATCAATGTCGATTCAAAATATTAGCATCGATCTTGGAGTGATTGATGTTGATTATGAGAAAAGTGATATATAGCCATTTGACATGGAAAAAAGACTCATTTATCTATCAATGAAAATAAAAATCTGAGAGCCAAATTTGGTGTGTGTCAACCTTCCAAATGAACATGAGACATTATGGAGATGAGCAAGAGTAGACGATGATGACAACAACTGCAATACAAGATAAGGGTTAAAAAAAATTATCAAAAATTTAGGAATTTATTTATTTTTGTTTGTTTTGTTATTTTTTTGTATTTATTTATTTTTTTAGCATAAAAAATTAGGTGTATTAGGAAAATTGGTGGGGGAAAGGGAGTTAAATTATATTTTTTTAATTATATTTTTTTATTTTTTTGAGAAATATATGGCTTATGGGGGGAATTTTGAAGGTAACAAGAATTGACATTGATCCAAAATGGATCGACCATGATCTTTAGGGATAGATAACAATCGAAAAGGGATCGATCATGATCTATAGGATCATTGTTGATCCATATCAAATTAACATTGATCCTTAGAGGATTGATAAAAAAAATTAGGCTTTTGATTAACTAAAAAGATGATTTTGACAGGCTCAAGAGCTAATAATGATGAGGGATAGAGTCCCTCCATTGCTATTGAAACTGTGGGAGTTCATGAGTGATGAGGACTGGGCACATCTTAAGGTAGTAAGATTTGGATTGATTCATCACTATCAATATTTCCATTTAGATATTAGCATGATGGTTACATTGATAGAGTAGTGGGATCATACCACTAACACATTTTGGCTTTTGATTACTGAGATGACCATTAATACTAAGGACATCCACTGCATTCTATAAGTATCAATTCTTAGTGCTTCAATATATATAATTGACAAGGTTGGATGAGCAGCAGCATTGGTATGCCTATATGATGAGTATTCTAGAGATATCAGATTCTTTATGGGGGGTTCTTCTAACCACTATATGATCAAGATCTTACAAAGAGACTAGTGTCAACCATGATGATTCTAGAAATAACATGTTATGTTCTACCTAACTCAAGGGGAGGATGATTACTATGGAGACTATCAAGTGTGATAGTAAACATGGTAGAGTTTAGGATAGTGTTTTCTTGGGTGCCCACATTATTAGGGTAGATATATAGGGAGCTATGGAGTTGGTTTACCAAATGCCACTCAGGGCTTGATATTACATCCATATTACATTGTTGGGTGTATGAGCACATCTATGTGATTCACCCTATGGGGACTCCATAGATTAGATTTGGGGAGATGGTGTATAATGTAGGATTCCTTTAATGGAAGGAAGACTTGATTGTACAACATACAGATAGATTAATATGAGATATGTTGCACTACAAACATGTCTTTAGTGAGTTATAGATATGGGACATTATTTGGAGGCCATATGTATACTTTCTATCATGGCCAAGTATAGTAGCATAGACAAGTGATGTGGCTAGAGAGATATGGGTTCATGGATGATAGCCAGATCACCTTAATATATTTTATTTTGATAGGATTCATTAGTAGTTTGGACTATTAAAAGATATTCTATTATCCCCATGTTTGTATAGGTAGGAGGATACAAAGTTAGACTAGTTGACACCTGATACTTCAATGATTTTGATGGGGCCATAGGAGGAACATGCAACAATTGATATAGATGACATGGGGTACATGGATGAATATGTAGCATGGTTTACAGGGGAGATTGTGAGGAGGTAGGATAGAGTAGTGAGGCCTTGATAGGAGATGGTATAAGATGTGGAGAGGGGAGAGGTAGAGTAGGAGGATTCAGACATATACATAGAGGAGGCACCAATATAGGATACCCCTACTTAGGAGCTAATAGATATAGCTGTAGTTATGGCTAAGAAGGATACTCTAATGGCTCCGCTACAAGAGGTATAGGTAGCACATATCATATTATAGGGATAGCTTGCCACATTGTAGAGCGATCTAAAGAACATGAGGGGTCAGATGGACCATGTTATATAGGAGCATGATGGCTATAGTGTAGATATTGAGTAGATGAGGTCTAACCTAGTTGACAAACCCACTCCAAACATTGTAGGATCTAGCACTACATCTCTAGATATAATACCACTTTAGTAGTATATATATTTGCTTGTAGAGATGTCATATTATGAGAGGATAGTACAAAGGTAGCTATCTAATGTTCCTTAGTTTACTTCATGTGTCTGGCCACCATAAATCATAGAGGACTCATAGGAATATAGTTAGTTCAAGGAGTATAGCAAGCCAAGGAGGCGATGATGAGGGAGGTGACAGTATTCACCTTAGCAAGATCGGGTTCACCTAGTAGATTTATACTATATGGGCTGAGAGCCCCATTGTATTCATATTATGACATTTGTATAGACTTTGATATATATATATATAGAGAGAGAGAGAGAGAGAAAAAGAGAGAGAGATATTTATAGACATTATATGTTTATTGATCATGTGCATTCATTTATAGATTTATTAATAGTTAGAGATATGTTATGCGTTCTAATTTTGATTATTATTATCATGTATGTTATGGATGGGTTTTAGATTATGGATTATAGATGTTGGACATTATGTTTTTAATTTTGATTATTGTTATTATAAATATTGTGGATGGTTATGAGTTATTAATTATGGATTTTACATGCCCTAGATTATGGATGTTATATCATGAGTTGTGTTTATTAATAAATGGATTATGATTATGGATTATAGATGGCTTTTAATGTTTAAATGGTTTTATATTTATGGATTTTAGTGATTACATATCATGGATTTTCTTGGCATTTAATTGGACCATAACCAAAAGATAACCTCTTATATGCATGGCTTATGCATCCTTTGCTAGATGATAATAGACTATGACAACCTAGGTTAGCCAAAACTTTAACCTTGGTCATTTATTATAATTGTATGCTTTCAATGGGATGGAGAATAGATTGCCTTAGAGATAATTTATTTTCACCTCATATTTCAAAATTAGGATTTATCTTTTAGGAATCATTTTTATGCTAATGAGTAGACTGATCAATATGGGGAGTCTATAATTAGAAAGTTGATCAATATGGGAAGCTTTCTTGGGATATTAATTTTGATAATTTATTTTATTACTTTTGTTGCTTTTTTAGGGCTTTAAAATGACATAATTTGAAAACTATTCAATGCAGGAAGTTTTCTACTTGGTAGCCATCCTTTGAGGGAGTGGTCTACATTTTGATGTTTTTACACAACTATCCTTCAAGGGATTAGTCTATTATTTTGCCTTTTTGTTTGATTATAGCTGTCCTTTGAGGGATCAATCTCTTTATTTAGCCCATTTTGATACTTTCTCTTTTCATTGATTTTAGATCCCAAATAAGGTAATGCAACATGGCATAAAAAGATAACTTAGGATGGCTTCCATGAATTCATCACATGAGATAATTATGTTATCTTAGGAAATTAATGGTTTTTAGGAAATAAGGGAAATGATGATCTCAAGTTTCTCCCATAATAGGTGAAACTTATCCATGAGACAATGCTATATATAGAGCCAAGGTATACATAGTCAAGGTTGAGGTTATAGTGACTATCGAATAACCACATAACTCTCATATCATTATTTGGTATTTTGAGATAAGGGAATATAACAAGATGCAAGATGAGCTAATAAAGATGAGCCAAGATATATCAACTATAGTAAAGACATAGATGCAATGCATTAAGAGGTTCTCATTTTGGTTTACCATCAAGAGAAGCTAAAAGATATACCCCAGATCTGTATGTATGGGTTATGATGTATGGTCCAAGCCAATTAAGAGAAAATTTACCCCTTTTCCTTTGTTCCATATTAGTGACATGTTGATTTTATTTAAGCACGAGATCTATAATGTTAAATTCATGCTCTCTTACATATTTATTATATGCTTATTTTAGTCATTCTTGATGTATATGAAGGTGATCAAGGGCTAATGCACGATGCTCATCTAAGATTTCAAGTTGGGATAAATGCTCCTAACAAAAACCCTCATCAAAAATAATGTCTTTAAGGGAGATGTGAAGGGAAGGGATTTGGACTTTTAATGGAAGTACATATTTTGAACCATAGATTAAAGAAAATGGAGAAGCACCTATACGGGTTTGAATACTAGTTTGATATGCTCACAAGGTAAAATAGATATGAAGATGTCAATCCTTATTAACTTCATTAACAACTTTGGTTAGGATTTTGACCATAGTTTTATTAGACACTTCTACTTGACCATTAGCCTAAGGATAATAGGGCGAGGAAAAACTCAATTTAATTTTAAATGAATCGCATAACACTTGGACTTTTTATTTTTTAAATATTTTCCATTATATATTATTATTTTATATAGAACTCTAAAATGGAAAATAATGTGTTGGTGGATAAACTCCACAATCTTTTCTGCCTTAGTCGAGATAAATGGCATAGCTTCCACCCACTTAGTGAAGTATTATGTGGTGGTGATAATAAAGCTATTATGTTGGGAGAATTTAGGATTGATTTTCCCTATAAGATTGAGCCCCCACTGGGATAATGGATAGAAGTCCCTTGATACCTACAAATCTTTACTAGGGACATGGGATAATTCTACATGTTACTGATATTTTACACACCTCTTAATGTATGTGTAACAATCTTGATTTAGAGTGAGCCAATAGTAACCTAGAAATAATATCTTCTTAGCAATTGTGTGGCCATTAAAATGTCTATCACATGACCCATCATGGACTTCCTACATGGCTAGGGTAGCTTCATGATTTTGGAGACAACAAAGAAGAATACCATCAAATCCATGCTTATAGAAAACACCCCCTAGTATGATATATTAGGTAGATTTATATTGGAAGATACATCTAGCACCTTTGGATAGATGGGGAAGAGATAATCCTATAAAAAAATAAGTAAAAATTTGTGCATACCATGGCTCCTTTGGGTTTTCCTCGATATTATTGGTGGATGGAAATCAATCCTTGTGTAGGAAGGCTAATTAACTTGATGGATAAGGATAAATAATTTGGACTCCTAAGACAAGGATGGGATAAAAGAAGCAAGAGACAACATAATATCAGTAAATTTATTCATTAATCTAGGGGTATCTTGGAAATCATAACATTCTAAGGTGGATAAAAGTTGATAGCGAACATTTTATATCTCTGAAGGACAGCATTCTTGCATTGATATACACTGGTAGTTTGATTGACCACTAGCTAATAATCACCATAGATATTAATGGACCTAACTCCTAATGCAAGTGCAGTTTGGAGCCCTATAATCAATGCTTCATACTCAACCGTATTATTGGTGCAATCAAAGTCTAACTTAAAAGACAAAGGCATGAGAATACCTTGAGGGGGGATTAATATAATTCCCACACTGCCTCCTCTTTCACATTTAGACCCATTAAAGAATAGATTCATTTGATATTATGGGATTAATTAGGAAGTGGATGTGATAGATTCATCAGGGAATTCATAATTGATTGGTTGATTATCACTAAGAGGTGCCTCAACTAGTTGATCAACAAGAATCTACCCTTTAAAAAAAAATTGGTGGAGAAATTCTAGATCAAACTTAGCTAGAAGCATAATCCATCTAGCCATCCATTGATTCTAGTAAGTCTTAGAATGCATGAACTTAAGGGGATCAATAATCATAATTATGTACATCTTATGGTTAAGCAGGTAATGACAAAATTTAGAGGCTATAAAGACTAATGATAAGCATATTTTTTGACTATGTGGATAATGTGTTTCATATTCTACGAGGGTACAACATAAATAATAAATAGCTTGCTCTTTATGATGCTCATCTTGATGGGAAAGCATAACATATAGAGCATGATCTATGACCAAGATATAAAGGAAGAAAGGTTTCCCTTCCTTAGGTGGAATGAGGACAGGAGGTGATAAAAGATAGTCTTTGAGCACATTAAAGGCTTCTTGACAATGAGAATCCCATATAAAGTGACTATCCTTCTTTAATATATGGTGGAAAGGTTAACATCAATCAAAGAGCTAGGAAATAAAATGATGAATAGACTAGAGCTTACCTTGTAAACTGTGAAGTTGCTTAAGGTTGGATGGAGGAGGCATCTCTAAAATAGCCTTGATTTTAGTGGGATCCACTTTTATTCCATGAATATAAACAATGAAACCTAGGAGTTTACCCATCAAGATGATAAAAATGCACTTTTTTAGATTTAGACACACACGATACTGGAGTAGATGATCAAAAATAATCCTAAGTATAGATAAGTGATCTTTGTAAAATTTTGACTTCCCAAAGAGATCATCTACATAGTCTTCAATATTTTTTTGGATTATGTCATGAAATATATAATTCATGGCTCAATGATAGGTGGCTCCTACGTTCTGTAGGCCAAAAGGCATAACATGGTAGCAAAAGGTCCCCCAAGGAGTAATAAATGTAGTTTTATGTTGATCTTCTAGTGTAATAAGTATTTGATTATAACCAAAAAAACCATCCATAAGAGACAAAATTTCATGGCTAACAGTCAAATCCACTAATTATTCAATGTTAGGGAGAGGAAAATCATCTTTCAGACATGCAAGATTCAAATCCTAAAATTTTGTACAAATATGAAGTCCCTTGTAGGCTCAGTGACCAGAATGATGTTGGACATCCACTAAGGATAATCAATGGGTTAAATAAAGTTAGTAAATAAAAGGCATTTCAGTTCCTCTTTTACTAAGAATGTGATAGGAGGATGTATTTTATAGAGTTTTTAATTCATCAGTTTAGTATCAGGAAAGGTAATAATGTTATGGATAATGATTGAGGGGTCAATACCAGGCATATCGTTATAAGACCAAGCAAAGGCCTTACTATGATCTGATAAAAAAAGTGGTAAAAGCCTATTTTTCTTGTGGATCTAAGGCTTTACTAATTTTAATAATCCTTGAGGTTTCTTGAAACCTGATATTAATATTAGTCGTGGCTTCATTTAATAAGCTAGATGTTTTAGATGGAAGAGAATTGCATAAATAAGAGTTTTCAATGCCCAAATGAGTCAAGATTGATGCATCATCTTGACACTAAAAAATAGGGATGCTTAGCATATCATGTCCTATTAAGTTAGGATATAATAAGGGGATGGTTTAGATTTTGGCATCACAGTGGAAGATAAGGGGTTCTAAGTAAATCATATTGACTAAAAAAATTTAGGAGGGATGGATATGGTATCATTAGTTGAGGAAGAGGTGTCAAATGAGGAAGATGGTTCTTTTTCTTCCAAAGATGTTTGAAGAATAGGTTTGGGGGTGGATTTAAAATCTTTCTTAAGACCTAAGCCATGATTTTCATATGGTTTTCTAAAATCTCGTAATGTGACATCATGATAACCTTGCTCATATCTACCCATGCCAAAGCCTTTCTAGGCACATCAATAAAGGTAGGTTTAAACAAACTGGGAATTGCTAAGAAAGGAGAAATTGGATGTAAATAATTTAACACAAGTACTATCATCAGAGGTAGCTTGATTGATCCCACCATATATTAAGTGAGTGCATAAGAAGGGTGGTCCAGAAGGAATGAGTTCACCTAGGCTAGGTGAATACATGGTTTGTTTATCACGATGGCCATATTCTATAGGAGTGGGTATGGTGTTAAGGGTTAATAACTAATATTATCCCATTTAAATCTACTACATTAGGGAGTTAATGAACTCTAAAGTAGGTAATTTTGAAGCAAGGATAGTCGTGCTAGTTGAGGGTTGATTAGAAGATGAAGATGGAATTGTATCAGGCGAGGATATTATGACATCACTTGGTCTAAATGTGAAGTTTCATGATTTAAAGGGATGAGGATCAGTAGGGATGATGTGAACCTAGCCTTCATGTTCATATTTAAGGCATTGATGGACTATGGAGGGTACACATTACATCACATGAATCCACAGATGTCCTAATCAAATCTTATATTAAAATGTCCCTTCAATAGCATAAAAGAGTTCTTGAATGGTGCAATAACCTACATGAATGGGGAGAATGACTATTCCTACTTTGGGTGCTACCATGTCATTATATGAATGAAAAATCATTGAGGATTGAGAAACAGTGGTTTTTGGTATTTTTAATTGTTGGAAAACATGTGAGGAAACAATATTAATACTTGCCCCATAATCAATCATAAATATTTTAATTTGATTTTGATTTATTTGAGCCATAATGAAAAGGGTGGGATCTTGATCTACAAATGATAAAGGAATAACCTCAAAATTAGTAAAACTAAAAGTCAAGACCATTTGGAGGGTTCCTATAAAAGCTAATAAAAGGTTGAGGTTCATCTGTTGGGACCTTAATAGCTTGGACAACTTCTATCATTGAATTTCAATGTTGTGGAGAGTTTTTGATAAGCTCATATAGTTACATCTTTACAAGTGCTTGATGGAGTTATTTTAATATGGAGATTTGTACCAACTCCTTAGCTTCAGCTAGGGTAGTTCCTGTAAGAGAAACTTTAGGATTTTGTTTAGATGGTTTAAGTGTATTAGGTGTAGAGGCTCCTGTAATTAAAACCTTAGCTTTATTAGGATTTTTGTTTTGATAATGGGTGGTTACATCGATGACATCAATGTGTAATAAAGGTGGATCTAAAGATGCTACTAACTCTTTATCACTTATAGGACTAGTAGGATTATAGGTGCATGGAATGGATGGAATAGTGACCTTTTGCTTAAGATTTTGATCATTTAGATAATCAATTAAGAGGTCATCATCTTGGACTAACTATTGGACTATGGCCTTAAGGGCTTTGCAATTTTCTATATCATGTCTAGGTACTCTATGATATGTACATATTCCTAAATTTCTATACTAGGCAAGTCTTTAAGGGTGAAGGTTAATAGATCATATAGATGGTAATGTAATGAGGGACATATCTAATAATTGTTTCAAGATTATACCATAAGATCCCTTCAAAGGGTAATATTATGGTTTTATAGGGGTTTTGATAATAGGCTCTTTTGACAAAGTATTACTTGTTTGGTTTTGTCACGTATCCTTTATAGGAGGGATAAATTTAAGCTCTTTTCCATTAGATTTATCTAATGGTCCCTTGATGGAAGAATGTGGATATTGTGATGGAGGTCTGACTAATAATGGAAGAAAACTTTTCATTTTTCCATGTGTTTGAATGGAAGAACCTATTATAGGTACAGAAGATGGATGAGGACCTAAAATAGATGACAGAGATGGTAAAAAAGGGATAGGCCATTTTTTTCCTTCATGTGTGAACTATAGAGGGGGTATTAAAACTAAGTTTTTTATCATTTGACATTTGAAAATATCAACTTTAACTTAAGGACAAGGTAAGGTTTTTTTCAGTAGAATACCAAGACAATTTTCCCACCTATTGATGATATGACCTTACCTTTTCCTTTAGTATCTTTGGGGTAAGGAGGTGTTATGGTAGAAGATGGTTTCAAAGGGTCAAGGTTTTGGGTAAAAGGATAGGATCTCATTATATGCTTTTCAGGGATCAAAGGGGTATAATGTCTAACTCTAGAAGTATAAAGATGTTTATCTGTAACACCCTGAGGAGTATTTTCATTTTCCCCTTTATGAGATTTAGTACGAGAAGGTGATGGTTCATGTGAATGATCCCATGTAATGAGATAAAGGAGCTTTACAAGGATTTTAGGACTAGTTTTAATGATCTCAATTTGACTCATATCAAAATCATCTCCTTTAAGGAGATCCAAGACTGAAGGTTTCTCTAGGACTTCTTTAGGTAATAACTAATGATAAATTATGTCAAACATATATGTATCCTAATTTTGTGTTTCTCTAAGGTTGGTTTAGAATACATTTGATGTGGATGGATGATTTAGATATGGCCATTTGAAAATATCTAAAGATTGGTTAGGAGGAGCATTTGGATTATCTTATCAAAGATCCCCCTTGTCAATGAGGTTATTTACCAATTGTTTAAAGGATTATCATCATTCTATGTCATGTCCTATTACCCTATGATAAGCACAAAACTCATATCCTTTATATGAATTGGGTTTAGGATGCATATTATCAACTGGTTTAATTAGAGGGAGTTTAATAACATTTTCTTGTAGGAGTTTATCTAATATTGAAGTATAAATCTCTCTTATAGGGGTATATTTTTAAGGGGTAAAATGAGTAAGGCCCCTAGGTTACTATTTTTGAGAAGTGGAAGACCTTGATTGGTTGGATGCTGGAGGGGAAGAGGTTTTTACAGTAACAACATTTGTTACCCCTTTTGGTTTAGGATTATTGTTATTACTTTTGGAGGGGTTAGATTTGAAGTTTTTATTATGTAACTTAACTTTTCCCTCTTTAATGCCATAGAGTTCAATATTATGGGCCATGGTAAAGGCTTCATAAAAATTCTTAAAAGTTTGAATTTGTAACATAGATGATATATGTTTTGCACAAAAATGTGAAAACAATTCAATTAATTGTATTTGTGGCAATGAAAAGGTTAGCTGGTTGATTAAGTTACACCATCGAGCCAAAAAATTTGATATGGATTTGTCATCAAATTTTCTAATAGCATAAAGATCCATGATAGTCACTTTTCAAGCAATATTTATCTAGAAGTGTTCCAATAAAATTTGGACCAACTACCCAAAGGAAAAGAGAGAATGTTGGGGAATGGAATTGTACTGATCTAATGCAAATCCTACTAACAATATGTGAAATGTTCTAAGTAGGAGGGAATCCTCATGTGCTATAAGATAACATTCATGTTGAAAGGCTATAAGGTGTCATTGGGGATCTTCTTTGTTTTGGAATCTAGTAAACTTAGGAAGCTCCCATTGCGAGGGATATGGGCAGATAGGGATAGAGGGATGGATTGGCTCATTATAAATTTGCTCATATGTGAGGATCATAATATATTTAGAGGTAGAGGCTTCCAAATTAACCATCCTATTCATGAGGATGTTTATAAGGTCTATCTAAGTATTACTCTCAAGCACACTTCCTAAAACACCTTATTGAAGGGGTTGATAACTTGGTGAAGAGGTAGACATAGGCTGTGAGGGAAGGTATCATGTTATAGTAGACATAATAGGTTAAGATGCCACCATGTATTATGGTACTTATAGTAGAATATTTTTCTATTGGAAGGACTTTAAGTAAGTATTTATCACTGGTTATGATGAAACTACCTTCTGGGCAGTCGAGGAGACATACTATTTGAAAGGTTGTGTTAAAGGGATTTTTATGTGTGAGGGGTTTGTTTTTTGTGAGGGATTTGTTATTAATTATATGATAAAGTTATTCTAACAGGTGGGAGACTTTTAGGAATTGACACCACTAAATTTGGGAAGGTACAATGGATATAGGTTGAGTGGTATTTTAAATTTGAGTAACGAGGATTGGAGAATTGGTAGATACTATATGTGGTTGGTTTCCTAGATATTGCCTCACCTAGGTATTAGAACTAGATAGAATAGATTCAGTAGAAAAGGTTACCATGTCCATGGTAAATTTTCTAGTTCTCTCAATTCCCTTGAAAGGCATCCCATACATATGTGGGGAGCCTTAGGTATAGGGGGAAGGAGAAATATGTATTGCTCGACTATTAAGATAGTAATTAAGAGTAATGGGGTTATTGTCTAGTATTTCCACAAAGGATGGATATCCTTGAGGATAATTTTTTAGAAATAAAATATTCTCAAAGGACTCATGGGAAGAGGTGGGACTAGGTGTACATTCCATGAGACAAGCTGTAACACCTTCCTCAGATTCTTTCTTTGACTTTTGCCTAGTTAAAACCATGAGATAGAAAATAAAAACAAAAATAAAATAAACAAATAAAATTAAAATTTCCTTTTGAATTATCTCATTTTAATGATGGATGAAAGACACACACAATAAAGTCATTCCAAAAAAAATTATCTCTTTTAAATTTAAGATGTGAAAGGAAATACAAAAAAAGAAAAGATAATGAAGATCCTAAGAAATGGTAATCTAAATATGGTTGTAGGTATTTTTATTTTGGTGCTCAAAGGAGATCTGTATTGGTATCATTATGTGGCTTGATACTTGGGGATTTCTCCCCTCACCTTATAATCCCATAGCCAGTGCAGGTGCTTAGCCAAAATATACTAATGGTCCAGAGATTATACTCAACCAAAGAATTGAGTTGGTCTTCCCCTTGGTGGTGAAATCCAAGTGGGATCACCAAGAAAAAAGTTACTATGAGGTGATGAAATCCCCATTGGTTTCCTTATGTCAGTTTCTTAGATGTGTTAATTGATATTGTGATAACTATGATAGATTTTTGCCTAGATTATTCTATGTGAAAGAATCTAAATAGGAAAGATGAATGCAATTTATTTTAAATTTTTAAGAAAAGGAAATAAAATACAGTCCTAATGTTATCTTTGGATAAGCACAATAAACAAAGAAATAGAAAGAGAGCACATTCAATGATTTTGAATTTAACAAAGAAAAATGAGACCTATGGTCCCAATGGGCATGCCAAAATGTTTTAGTATTTTTTTATGTTTTTTTAACATGACTTATTATCTACTAAAAATAAAGTAAATGTAGGGTTTAGAGTTACCTAGTGATGATGGTTGGTTGTGCACTGCTGATCAATCTTTGTGAGAACTCCTCTTTGGCTAGGGAGAAATGACTTACAATTCACTACACTTAAACAAAAAAATGGATTAATATAAAAATGAGTGGGCTACCTGGTAAGAAACTAGTTCCAAGAAGCTAGTTCTCCCTTAGATGGATGTCAACCCATGTTCAACATTCAAGTTTATAAATAAACATGAAATTACAAAGATATATATGGATAAATAAACAATGCAAAAGATAACTTAATCTATAGAAAGATTAATCTGATCAAAGTAATTATCCAAAAAGATTATAGCTTCATCAACATCCTCTTGGATTATAGCTAATTTTTTATTAATGTATTCAAAATTGCATATAAAAGCCACAATGTAAAGTTCTAGTTCAAATGCAATGTCACTTTGATCGGCAAACATAGGTTGACGGACTATGGGAAGATCAAAGATGCTAATACCATCATGTGCTAATATGAGTAGGTTCATCTACATAAAAAGACAAATTTTAACAAACCAAAATATAGATTTAACAGATACTAAAGATGCAAAATAGACTATTTAAGGCTAATTTTATAGTTTTATAGGGATCGATGATGATCCTATAGGATCAACATCAATTCTATAAGATCAACATTGATTCAAATGAATCGATGTTGATTCTATGTAAAAGTGTTGAACTATAAAATAGACTACAATGATGGCCTAGAAAATTGAAAACAATCAAAACTAAATGTAAATAAAAACACAGAGATGTAGAAGATAAATGAAACTTAAAATATGAAGAAAATACTAATCTTGTATGGTTGAAAATGTGTAGATAAAGAGATACCAAAATGACATAGATGTCCTTCAAAAATCACCTAATAATGTCACCAATCAAGTGTTCTTCAAAGTGGCAAGGTGCTAGTAATGTCTATACATAGGTTTGAGATTAGTTTGGATAGAATTTTGTGATCAAAATGACTTGCTTCATTTTATTTTCATTCCTCCCAAGCAATGGAAGTTTGTTGAGTATTTATGGATCGATGTTGATCCTAACCGATCGACGTCAATCATGGAGGATCAACATCGATCCACCTAATTTGGTAAAAAGCTAGCTAAGGCTATTTTGAACCACATGACAAACTTAATGAATGTAACACTAAGTTGGTTACACATATTTTTAATGATGGTAGGTTGTTAGGAGGGTTGTTGAGAGGTTGGGTAAAAAAAATTATTTGATTTTTATGGATTTTATGGTTAAGGGTAGTAAATAGTAATTAATAGAATTAATTACCATGGGTAAATAGGGGTTAATTATTATTTAAATTTAATTTAATTAACCTATGAGGTAAATGTAAATGGGAAAGTAAAATGTAATTATTTAAAATAAGTACCCATGTTGGGCTGCTATGTTATAAATAACATAAATATGACAACGCACAAAGTTAATACACAAGGGTGTATAAAACTAGCATCTACAAGAGAAGATAGATTTTAAGGGAATAGACGGCTTCATAATAGTTATAGTCCCAATTTAAATGGGTATCTTTCTTTAATAATTGATGGAATGGTTGACATCAATCAAATAACTAAGAGATAAAATGATGAATAGGCTATAATTTTCCTTGTAAACTATGGAGTTGCTTAAGATTAGATGGGGGTGGCATTTATAAAATGGTTGGTTCAAATTTTATCCCTTGAATAGAGATGATAAAATCCACAATATTACCCATCAAAACCTAAAAATGCATTTCTTGTAATTGAGATAGACATAAAACTGGATTAGGTAAGCGAAGATAATTTTAAGCACTGAAAGATCATCTTTTTATAATTTTGACTTACCAATGAGATCATCCACATAATATTCAATGATTTTATGGATTATATCATGTAAAATATAATTCATGGCCCTTTGATAATTTGCCTTGGCATTCTTTAAATCAAAAGGCATAACATGATAACAAAAGGTCCCCCAAGGAGTAATAAAGGAAGTTTTCTGTTGATCATCTAGTGTGATAAGGATTTGATTGTATCCAAAGAAACCATCCATAAGTGAAAACATTTTATGATTGGATATTAAGTCCACTAATTGGTTAATATTATGGAGAGGGAAATAATCCCTAGGATAAGTGAGATTAAAGTTGTGAGAATTAATATAAAGGCACATCTCCTATGGGCTTTATGATAGGGATGATATTAGACACCCGTTAAGGGTATTCAATAGGCTAGATAATGTTAATGGATAAGAGACATTGAAATTATTCCTTGACCAAGAATACAACATGAGGATGCATATTTTGAAGTTTTTTATAGGCTTGGCATTAGGGAATGTGACAATGTTATAGATGATAATAGATAAATCAATACCATGCATATCACTATGATCTGTTAGAAACATAGTCAAATCCTAGTGCTCTTGAGGATCTAAAGATTTATTGACCTTAAAAATTCATAGTCTCATAAGACCCTATGTTAATGTTGATGGTAGTTTCATTTAATAAACTATAGGTTTTAGATGGAAAAGAATTTCATATATGGGAGTTCTTCATGCCAAAATGAGTTAAGATGGACTCATCATCTTGGCACTGAAGTACAAAGATGGTAGGAAAATCTTGCCCTATCATGTTTAGGTAAGATAGAGGAATGGTTTTAACCTCCCCATTATGGAGATAGATGAGATATTCTATATTGATGGCATTGACTAAAAAAAAGTTTGGGGGAATGGATACAATGTCGTTTGTCATAGATGGGGTGTTAGATGGTGAGAACGACATATCTTCTTCAAGAATAGGTAGAAGAGTAGATTTTAGGGTAATTATGGGGTTTTTATTAAAACCTAGGCTATAATTTTCATAAGGCTTCCTAAAATATCCTAACGTGATTCGTGTGTCCCTTGTTTGTAGTGTCATATGCCAAAGCACACCATTACAAGTATGTTTTTGCAAATTGGGGTTTATTTAGGAATGAAAATTTTGAGGTGAATGGTTTGGCATGGGTTTGGTTACCAAGACTTGAATAAGGTTGATCAATCCCCCCAAATATTAAATGAGTGTGGAGGAAAGGTGGACCTAAGAGAATGAGTTCCTTGAGATTTGGGCAATATGCATGTTGCTTATCAGGATACCCATATTCCTGGGGAGTGGGGAGTGGGGAGTGTTGAGCATTAGTAACTAATACTTTTGAATCGATAGCTACTGAAACATAGAATCAATGAAATCCTTACTAGTAATTTTTGATGTAGGGATTATTATACTAGATGACACTTTATTGGATGATGATGGGATCATGCTTTTTAACAAAATTAAGACATCATTTGGTTGAAGGGTAAGGTTTTGAGTTTTAAATGGATGGGAATTAGCTAGAACATTATGGATTTTACCCTCATGCTCAAATTTAATACATTAGTGTAAGGTGGAGGGGATGCAATGCATAACACATATCCAATAATGTCTTAATAGGATGTTTTATTAAAACTCCCCTTTTATTACATAAAATAACTTTAGGAGAGTATGCATGCCTACTTGGATGGGAAGGATAACTATTCTTAATGTAGGGGTTATAATATCATTGAATGTTTGTAAAATAGATAGATATTGAGCTATAATAGTTTTAGGTAATTGTAGTTTCTTAAACATATGAGAGGAGATAATATTTATTCTTGCTCTATTATCAATCATTACTCATTTGATTTGGGTCTGATCAGTTTAGGTAGTGATAAATAGTGGTAGATCCTAGTCATCAGGTTGTAATAGTGATATTTTAGAATCATGGAATGTTATGGATGTTGACTTTTGAAGTGATGTGATAAAATTTGATAAATTTATGTGTTAATCTAAATGTGTCTGGGTAGCTTTTAAGGCTTCTATCATAGCCTCGCAATGTTGTGGAGAGTTTTGGACAAGTTCATATAAAGACATTTTAATTAGGAGTTGATGGAGCTACTTTAGAACATGTATCTATATCAATTATTGAAGCATTATTATTTTGTGTTTTTCCTAAAATATAAATTTTAGGTTTTGGAATGGGAATCATAAGACTATTTGTGGTAGAATTAGGAACTTTTGTAATAGTCACTTTGGCTTTATCAAGATTTTGGGTCTTATGACCTTGGGTAATGATTGTGTAGCTATGTGAATCACATTAATTTGAAATAATGGTGGATTTGTCATGTTTTTAGATTTATCCAAATATAGAGGGTTTAGAAGGGGTTTATATTGAGTTATATCAGAGATTCTATCTTTCTTTGAAACTCATTATGATTCTCTTGGTAATATACTAGTTCCTGAGGTAGACATGACCTTAGTAGTTTGATTATGGGGATAGTCGTGACCAAATTATTTCATTAAAAGATCATCCTCTTCTAATATGTTTTGAACTAAAACTTTTAATGCATTAAAACTTTTAATATCATGTCCTACTATTCTATGATATGTATATTTATTCTTTTCTGAATACCATGCTAGTCTCTGAATATGGGGGTTAATAAGTTTTATGGGTGATAGAATGACAAGGGAATTTTAAATATGTTGATTGAGAATCTTAGATTAAGACCCACTCAATAGATCGTGACTAGGTTTTTTGACCTTATGAGGTATTTGCATGGAGGTTTCATTTTATTATGAGTCTTGATCCTTCGTACTGGTTGTTTGACTCTTTCATACGACAGGTAATTTGTGATTGGGATAAGACTTTACACCTAATCCTTGTGAGTAGTAGGGATTTAAGGGTTATGAATTATCATTATTATAGTGGGAAGATCCCTTTGTAATGGTATATGTTATTTCTAAGAGGATTCTACAATGGTATGTTTTTGTCTTATTAAAGGATGAGGTCCCAATATATATGCTCTAGTTCAAATAGGTGGTAGAGGTACCTTGCCTTTTTGAATAAGATCGAGGGTAGCAGGGATATCCTCTTTAGGGAGTTTAATTGTTATGGGAGGATGTTGTAAAAAATTTACTCATAATGCCTTGAGGTTCTTGTTTATAATTCTATAAGCACTTCCCCTAATTTATCTAAGATTTTTCTCTTCTCAAGCTTGAGGGGAGCTAGTCTTGGGTTTGGTTGAGGCAACATAACAATCTTCTCAGGGGGAGTAAATTAGAGGGGATGGGTATGCTACATAAAGGTGTTGTAGTGACTAAAAGAGTGGTAGATGTATCTTTTGGGATGTATAAATAAGCATACTCCTTGATATCTCTCTCATTGTTTATTTTTAGTTTATTATCTTGAATGGGTTTAGATAATTCTTCCTGAAGAGGATCCTAAATAATGAGATCTAGAAAGCCTGTGTGAGTCTTAAGGATAGAATTACTCAATTCATATGGTTCAAAGTCATCCCCTATAAGGATATATAAGATTTTAGTTATTTTAGAAGGTGTTTTAGAAGCACTATCAACCACTTTAGGTATAATTTGACCATAGATCATGTTAATCACATGGGTCTCATGGTCTAAGGTGCATCCTGAATTAGCCTATACAAAATTAGATGTAGAGGCATGGTTAGGGAATAACTACCTAAATATGTCTATTTACTAGTTAGGGATAACATTAAGGTTATCTAAATATAATTATCCTTGATCAATAAGGTTTTGCACTAGACCTTTGAAGTAGCAACACCTATTGATTTCATGACCTATTACATGATGGTAGTTGCCAAATTTATTTTCCTTAGACCATATAGGCTTAGGGAGAGAGTCATCAAGAGGTATAACAAGAGGAAGTTCAATGATAGATTATTTTAATATCTTGTCTAAAATAGAGGTGTAAGATTCCCCTAATAGTGTGTATTATTATGGAAGAAAATGTGTTAATGGTTTTTGTGATTGTGCTTGGGAGGTAGAGGGTTTGGATTGGTTTTTTTTCTGTAGGGGTTTTGATTTTAAGACCATAACATTAAAAATGCCTTGAAGGATTGAACCCATAATGTTGATGAGATATGTTTAGCACATGATCTATTATATATATATATTAATTAGTTATGGTTGAGGAAGGGAAAAGGTAAGCTGGTTTATAAGACTCCTCTATCTAGCCATAAAATCATTAACAAATTCATCATCAAATTATCTACTGGAATAGAGGTTGGTGATGGTCACTTTTATTACAATGTTGATGGAAAGGTGCTTTAAAAATATTTGGGCTAGCTTCCCAAAAGATAATAGTTAATGTTGAGGGATCAAACTATACCAATCTAAAGTTGGTCTAGCTAGTGACATGGGAAAGGTTCTAAAGAGAAGAGTATTTTTATGGGCTATAAGATAACAAGCATGTCTGAATGCTCAAATGTATTTCTGAGGGTCTTCTTTATTTTGAAATTTCATAAATCTTGTAAGTTCCCATTATGGGGATATGATATAATAAGGACCATTGGATTAATGGAATCATTACAGATTTGCTCATAAGTGAGCATATTTTTTTCACAAAGGCAAAGTATTCCAAATTTTCCATCTTATTCATAAGGATGTTCATAAGGTCAAATTAGGTATTATACTAAGAAATGCCTACCAAGATATTCTATTATGGATGTTGATAGGTAAGAAGCAGAGTGGAAAAGGGTTATAACAAAGGTTAACTAATTAAAGTGGTCATAATTGGTTGGGATACCACCACATACTATGGGTATTTCAAGGGTATATAATTGGACCCAAGGGATTATAAGTGAGCTACATATTGGGTAGTCACTTGGGTGTATTACTTAGGAAGTTGACTCATGGGAGCTTATTGTAAAGTCTAAGTTTGGGGATTTGAAGCTACGCTAGTTTGGATGGGTGGAAGAGTTAATGAGATTGAGATCAATACAATCTGAGGTGTCATGGTAGGAGGTAGAGTAAATGTAGGTTGAGGTATAGTAATACTTTGATATTAGGTAGTAGTTGGAGATGGACCACTAGATGTTATTGGAGGTGGATTGTTTAAGGGTTGTGTATTGTTAGTATCAGAGCATACTAGGGGAAGATTATTGAGGGAGGACACCATGGCTTTAGTAAACCCTTCAATTCCTTTTAGGGGCATGTCAAAATCATTATAAAAAAATTGTGTATGAGGGCAAAGTGGTATACATATATCTCAAGTGTTAAGGTAATGGTTAAGAGTGATTGGATTGCTATCCAATATTGTGGTGAATTTAGGATCTCCCTAAGTATATAAGTGGGGACTACCTTCCCCCATAAACTCACAGGAGATAGGAGGACTTTAGGAGTTCTTCATAGATGAGGATGAGGCTAGGGATTTGGTTTGCTTTAGTGACTAATGTCACACCAAAACCATGTAGAAACAAAGAAAAATCAAGAAATGAAAATACAAAAATGCATAATAGTATTATTGATTATCTCATTTTAGTGGAAAAAGGCACACATTAAAAAATGTACTTAAAAGGTTATACTTTAAAAAAAATAGATTTAGAGTGTGGTAAGGAAAAAGGTTAATGAGGGTACTAAGAAATGACAATATAGAGATGGTTTTAGGTTTTTTAGGCTCAAAATATCTCATTATTAGAATTGACACATGGCTTGGTATTGGGGCCTACCCCCTCACTTCACACACCACAACATAAGAGTTTTGGGTGCTTTGCAAGTATATACCTAATATCCAGAGTTTATATTTAATTAATATACTAAGTTGTTTCTCCCCTTGGTGGTGAAATCCAAGTAGGATAGTCAAGATGAAGGTTACCACTAGGTGATGAAATCCTAATCAGTTCCCTTATGTCAATGTTTGATGAATTGATTGTATAAGTGGTTTAGTATGTGTGAAAATAAGTGATTGCTATGATATATTAATCTACCTAAATAACTTTATGTGAATTATCTGAGCAAGCAAAAGATGGATGCAATTATTTTTAAGCCTTAGAAGGAAGAGTAAAAATTTTGTATTTTTTCTTTTGAATGAAGGCGATAATCAAGGGAAAGGAAATGAATGAATAAATTCACAGTGAAATATAATAAGAATATTGAGATATTAGGGGTCCCACTAGGTGTGCCAGAATGTCATAGTATTTTTTCATTTTTAATTCCTTTCAAGTTAATTATCTACTAAAAACTTAAGAAATTCAAGGTTTATGAAGAATACCTAGAGATGATAAGGTATTTGTGCACCGCTTAAATCTAGTAAATGAGGGAACTTCTTTTTAGATTGGAAGAATAACCTACACATAAGGAGATGACTTTGATAAAATGGATTAATAGATATATAGGTGAGCTTCTTGGTTAGGAACAAGTCTTAGGAAGTTATGAACCTCCTCACGTGGATGCCATCTCACTATTTTCAAAATTAAGTGGATAAATGAACATCAAAATTTCAAAAGATAAAAATGTGATAACAAAATGATTATGAATTAATATTCATTTAAGCTATCAATGTAAGTAATGTATTCACCCCAATAAATTATAGCAACATTAAAATATTATTATATAACATCTAGTTGGTCAAAATTAGCTTCAATCGAGGGAGAGTAAACAATGGTACAGAGTGCTAACTCAAAGGCTATGCCACTTTGGTTGATGAAAAAGGGTTGAGAGATGATGGGTAGATCAATAATATTAATAATGTCATGCATAATTCTAGGTAGAGTCATCTACAAGTAAATTCCATGTTTAAAAAGATAAAAAATCAAATTAGACTAATCCAAAATGGAATTCTAGGATTGAATGGTTTGGGTTTAAAAATAGAGTGCAGGGATCAATGCCAATCCTATAGAATCAACAATGATTCTATTAAAACTGCACCAGATTAAAACTAGAAAGCTACAGGGTGACAAAGGAAAATAGGTATGTCTAATGTGTCTTGAGAGTGGGATGAGTAGGAAATTATAGGAATGTAAATAAAAAATGAAATAACTAAGATAGAATACTTACCTTTAACTGATTGTAGGTAGAATGTATTCCTCCCATAGGTGCAAGAGATATTTTTAAGTTATGATAGAGTATGTGGACTAGGTATACTATAATTTTGACAACGTGGTGCTAATTTTCACCTTAATTCTCTTGAGGAAATCCAAGTAGCATTTAGAGATTCAAAATTCATGGACCTAGAACCAAAGAATCACTTGAATATATATAGATCAATGTCATTCAGAAGAATCGACACTGATTATGGGAGAATCATCACTAATTTTCCCTTTTTAGTAGGATTTTGGTTTCATATTCTTTGGTTCATTATAACTATGGGTAATTTAGGATTATATCTGTAGGTTTGTTAGGAATGGGTTTATACATGGGTAAGTTACTAGGGGATTAAGATTTTATGGGTTGTAAATAGATTTAGGTGGTTAGGGAGGTAAAATGGTAATTTGTAAAAACAAATTACTAAGTACCTAATGGTAAATAAGTTAGACTTTGGGATAGGGGTATTTTGGATATATAATAATAAGGGCCCTAAAAAATTGAATAATTAGTATATGACATACAAAATTGTAGTGTATATAGTCCCCACTAATACAAAGAGTGTTGTTTTGGGGGATACCATCTCCATTAATGGGGAAGTCTATAGAGAAAGAGCTATGAACTATGTAGGTCCCCTTTCCCATAGGGTAAACCATCCTCTAAAGGCATGTAATGAGATGAAGTTGAAATCTAGGTTTGTAATTAGAGTGAAAATTTATTTGTTAACAATTGGGTCCTTGAGAAATTCTTCATCCAGGGATTCAAGATAATAGATAAAATGCCCTTGTCCCTTCAACTATTTCTACAATGTCATCCATACCATTCTCAAGGATAATTCCCCTATCATATAACCTTTCAATCACTTAGCCTACTCTAATTGATGATAGATCAAGTCCTATAAATTCCCCTAAAGTTCTTAGTGGTAGGAATCTGAGTCCTATAAAGTGCCTTCCTCTTCCTCTAATTCTTCAATATTCTAAGCTCACTAAACTCCATATCCATTACCCACTTTGAAAAATTATATTTCTATAAAGAAGAGGGTTATACCTTCTTCTATCACTACTAATATTCCTCCTCCAATTGGGTTTGGAGCCCCAAGGACAAATATCATTATATAAGCTCTCCCATGGGAAAAAATCAACCACACCCACCTCCTCTTAAAGGGTTTAAGCCCATCCACCCCTCCCTGCCACCCATATTGTCTCCTAGTCCTAAGAAAAACCCAATCCCTAGAACTAATCCTTACCATAAGCCATCTCCACCTCCTCCTTAAACAACCCCTTTACTATCACCATACAAAATTCCATATCCTCCCAAGCCACTTCTACCATCAATGTCCCTTAGGCCACCTCTTCCCTCAAATATCCATCTCAGTAACCTAATTTCACTATAAATACCCACCTTATCATCACAATACATTCTCCTCTCCTAGTCCTCCACCTTACCCACCCTCTCTTCCATTACCACCTCATCTCCCACCTCCACCAACTAAATATCAAAAACTTTCCCCTCTTGCTCTTCATTAAAGTCCTTTACCCAAGCATCCTAATTTTTCCCCTCAATGACCCTATGTTCCAAAACCACCTTCACTAGTGTAGTATCACAAGCCTTCTCTAGACAATCCCACCAAAATAGCTAAAACATGATGATGATTTGATTTCATAAGGTCTAAATTCTAGTACAAGATTTCATGCTCTACTTCATCATGAATTTTGATAATTTTAGTCCCTCTAGATAGTTTTTTTTGTGACAAATGTTTTCCATATGAAAACATTTGTATGTTATAGGGGTGTGGTGGCTTCCTTTTAAAATCGGTAGATATCTTATAACATTTACTATAGTAGTTTTGTATTGATCAGACTAATAGTTGTATAGGTAAATAGCTTATAACATATCCTATAGAAGTAATATATTGATTATACCAATAATTACATGTGAGCATAATCCTAGTAGTTTGAATCACGGTCTTCTTATATTTAATGAAGACTATCATTATATCATCTCAAGTTATGATCAGTTGTTCCAAACTTGTAACATATGAAGGTGATCTTATCAAAGTTATGTTCTAATAAATGTTAACTTTTGCATGTGTAATTAAGCCTACATTTACATAAATGAATGGATGTTTTGATTGCCACTCCATTATATTAATTTATTTATCCTCTCCATGTCATGTGTTTTGAATTTTTTGGTTGGCTAACTTATTTGTAGTATATGTTATTTTCTTGAAGTCATTACATGGAATCACTAAATTATATATAATGTCGACATCTCTGCCCATATTTTGAAAATAAACATGTAGCAGATTTACAATGCTCAATAATTGTACATCTAAATCAGTGAGCTTATTTATCTAAGAAGCTACGAGGAAGGGGCATCTACATCATC